>JAOUQU010421288.1:0-10756 GCA_028566735.1 Ammoglanis amapaensis
CAGGAAAGGACTTACAAGCACTCATTTAACTAAGTTTATAATTGTAATGGTGTAAAACCACAACAGCCGGCTGGGGGAGAAAGGAGACAAAGGAAAAAGGAAAAGAAAAAAAAAATAATAATAACAATAATGACAAAAAATATAAATAAAATAAATAAGTCAAAATAAAATAACCCACACAACGAACTCAACAAACCCAAATGAACCCATCCACCCCCTCACATCTCAACCCAAACAAAGGGTAAGGATGTGGCGAAAACAACCCCCAAAATGTGCGCCCCCCGATAGCTTAACATGCGTATGGACTCTGACCCCGTGGGGCAGCAAGTACCAGATTCAGTTGTCTTTGTGAGGTGCATTTTGTACACAAGTCTTACATAAGAAACACATAGCAGAGCCCCAAGAGAGCTCCACCAGGAACTGAACCACTTTTTTAAACCCATTCAAAAAAGATGGAAAATAGTTCAGTGTTTCACTGTAAAGAACGCGGAACACGTCAAAACAATCTAATTTAAATCAGATATCAACTTAAAATCAAAATATTTGAGACAGGCTGTAAACAGATCACGCTGTATACACGCTGTAAACAGCCACAGGGTGCGTCTCAATCCACAGCGCACTAATGCCCAGCAGGCGTGGCTAATCACAGTTACTGTAAACAGTTTTAAGTGCACTATGAAGTGCGCAAAGAAAAATTCAGAGCGGGTCCTGAAGCTTCAGTCATTTGAAAAGAAAAAAAAAAACGAGATCAGGATCAGTCCCAAATAAAAAGAGTCTACATCAAGGTCACTTGAACAAGGAATGTATGGAGCGGATCCCAGTCTCTCCGTGTGTAATAACAGGAACGAGAGAGAAATGTCTGATTCCGGGCCACAATGTTTACATCTCAGTGGATCTTTGACACGAACTCTCTTGCCTCCGTAGCGGATGTAAACACGGTATCTTTACCGTCTACAGTAACGCGGAGTCTCGCTGGAAACAATAGTGCAAACTTCACGCCTCTCTCGCGCAAAAGCGAGCGCACCTCATTAAACATCGCGCGCTGTTTGGCCACCTTAGCAGTAAAATCCTGAAACACGGCCAGCTTCATCCCCTTGACCTCCACCCATCCTTTCTGCCTCGCACGCCTCAGAACTTCAACACAGTCACAATATCGGTGAAAACGAACAATGATCGCTCTGGTTATACCGGGTCTTCTAGGTGCCAGCGTCCTGTGTGCGCGGTCCAACTCAGGCAGATTTTCCAGACCGAATGCCTCCTTAAATAATTCAGAGATTGACGCGGGAGTTACAGAAAACTCCTCGGACACCCCCAGAACCCTGAGATTCTGACGTCTCGATCTCGACTCCAAATCATCAGCTTTGGCACTGAGTGCTTCCACCTGTTTTTCCAACGCCTCGGTCTTTACACGCAGCGCGATGGTCTCATCGGAATAAGCCGACAAGGACCGCTCCATCTCAGAAACTGTGGACTTCAACATTGTGAAGTCCGTCCTCAGAGCTGATAAGTCCTTAACCATCTCCTCTCGCATTGCCTGCAATTCCTCTTTAAAAATCGCCCTCAGCTCGGTCAGAACTTGCAGGACAATACGTGATACCAGAGCGGGGTCGTCGGAGGAGCTGGTCGCATCTTGACTCGCCTCGGATGGAACGGATTTCACAGGTGAGGCCGAGGATGACGCTGCTAGAGCAGGCCGTATGAGCGGTTGAGAAGCACCAGGATCTTTGCTCGCTTTAGAAACCTTGGGAGGCATGGTGAGTGCAATTCTACAACTCAAAAGTCTGCACCACTTGTTTATATAACTTTATAAATGAACAGCGCGTGACAAAAGTGCATCCAAATAAATAAAATACTGCTCACCCCACGGAGCCCAAAAAATCGCGTCTAGCACATGTCGAGTGGAAACCGGAAGTTCTCCAGACCACTTCTCAGTACCTATGCTTTCTTGCTAACGTTTTGGTCACTTTTGAATGTTAGTGATGTTTTTACACTCATGGTGGACTCTACAACCCACACAAGTGGCTCAGGTAGTGCAGCTCATCCAGGATGGTGAATCAGTGCAAGCTGTGGCAAAAAGGTTTGCTGTGTCTGTCAGTGTAGTGTCCAAAGGCTGGATGAGCTATCAAGAGACAGGCCAGCACACCAGGAGAAGTGAAGAAGGTCATAGGAGAGCAACAACCCAGCAGCAGGACCGCTACCTCCACCTTTGGAGGAACAAGCTGAACACTGCCAGAGAAGACATCCACTGCAAAAAGACATCCACTAGACTACAAATGTACATGTGTCAGCAGGTTAGAAACCAACTCCATTAGGATGGTATGAGGGCCCGACATCCAAAGATGGGGGTTGTGCGCACAACTTCAAACGTAGTCTTCACAGATGAAAACAGGTTCACACTGAGCACATGTGACAGACATAAGAGAGTCTGGAGACGGCTGTAAAGCTTCATGTTCTTGCCAGAGGTAGCCTGACTGCCATGAGGTACCAAGATGAGATCCTCAGACACCATGTGAGACCATTTGCTTGTGAAGTTGGCCCTGGGTCCCTCCTAATGCAGAACTATCCTAGATTTTATGTGGCTGGAGTGTGTCAGCAATTCCGGCAAAATGAAGGCATTGAAGCAATGGACTGGCCGTCTGGGACATCATGTCTCGCTCCATACCTCGGTTAACGACCACAATCCATTTCAAAAGGTTGGTTGCTATCCGAAATGTTCACTAGCCGAAACAAATTTCCACATAAGAAATAAAGGAAATAGAAATAATTGGTTCCCAGGCCCAGTTGACTCTCTAATATATGAAAATTACACGATGTACAGGTATGTTTTTTTTAAAATGAGAACAGTTATAATACAGTACACATTCAGTTAAATAAACATAAAAAGCATTTATACATAAGAAAACATTTAGTAAACATAAGAAAATGTACCGTTTTGACTGCAGTGTGACGGCGTGAGTAGTGGTGTGTGTGTGTGAATCCCTCTACATAAGAACGTCCGTCATTGTAAAATCAGGGGTGATATTCCTTCTCGGTCGCTTTCAAATTAAAAATACTTGTCTAGTGTCTGTTGTTCACTTCGACCTGCCGTATTTAGCTGTGATATCTGACACACGCACAACTTATTCAAACTTAGAAATCATTACTTTTTCAATTCAATTGTTGGCCGCTATATTTTCACTATGCTGCTACTGTTGTTCTGAATCTTCTTTGGAACCATGATCAAGGGCTATATTATTAAAATAAAGTACAAAAAATCCCTGAATAATTAGAATATATAAAGATAAAGATAATCGATTGAAACTGTCTTAAATGCGAATGACGCTTGGTCTGAGATGATGGTCACGTGTTGACGTAGCTGGTGTACTGGGGGTCACAATCTGAAATTTTGGTTGTTATCTGGGGCGATTTTTATCGAAATGTTTCGATATCGTTTTTCCGAATTGGTCGCTATCGTAGGCGTTCGCTAGCCGAGGTTCCACTGTACATTCCTTTTTATTTACGGAAATTCGTTCATTTTGTTTGTGGGTTTGTTCGAAATCGCTGTATTAAAACACGGTTGTAAAACACTGACAGTTCAAAGGTCTGTTATTGCTGCACAGTGATCACAGGGAGTTCACAGGAAGATCACTGTTGAATCACAGAGAAAATCATAGTAACAACACAAAATGATACAGGATCAACACAAAATCACAGACGATCCGACAGCATGTCCCATCAGTTCCGAATTAACAATAGGTGTGCACAGAGAGGGGGGCGTGGCATGCTGGGAGCAAATGCTAATTAATTAATTTGCTAACATAAATAAAATGAGAATGGTTGGTGATACTTCCTATTTGTGGCAGTAAGAGAGCGAGAAACTTTTCAAGATGGTTGGTGAGCATGGCGGCCATTTTGAAGTTGGCCAATTTGGATCCAACTTAATTTTTTTTCAAATGAGGGTCATAAAACATCCAGAATTTTGCAAAACAATGGTTTTAATGTAACTATTCTTTCATGAGCTATTTACAAGTTCATAACCACTTACAAAATGCGTTGAAAGTGCTGCCTATTGTGTTGGATTGTCTATGCAACCGTCTTCTCCCTCACAGACACAATTATAGCAACACTGCAGAAGAAACATGACACCCCTTTAACGTGGTGATGCACCATCTTGCTGAAAAAACTGAGGGAATGTGCCATCATCAGCACATAAAGAGGGCAACAAATCAACATGTAGCAATATCCAGTGGCATTGACATTTCTATTAAGGAAGAATGGCCCCACTATCTTTGTACCCCATTTATCACAACCAACCATCCATTTTTGTTTTCCAACATTCTTGGAGGGATTTTTCCACTGTCGCTTAGTGTCCGACCAATAGCGGTGGCTTTTTTTGTTAACTTCACCATTCACAAAAAGGTTTGCCTCATCACTGAACATAATGAACTATGTAAACTGAGGATCCTGTTCCAATTTTTGTTCTGCCCATTCTGTAAATTTGGTGCACTGATCTGGGTCGTCCTCATTGAGATGCTGCAGCAGTTGGATTTTGTAAGGGTGCCATTTGATAGTAGCTAATATCTGCCAAAAGATGTTCGACTCTCCACACGACAGTGCACGACAAGCACTGTACACAGTGTAGCGCACTGGAGGGCTACACTGTGGGCTCTTGCTGAATGAAGCTAGGACAGCCACATATCACATGTTAGTTTTCTTGCCTCCACATTTTGGCAAATCCAATACTGAACCTGTTTTACGAAATTTGGCAAGCAGTTTGCTAACAGTAGCATGGGAGATAGGTAGTCTACAATGACTGCGTTCACCAGACATCTATACAATTTCTTTTACACGTGTTAACCTCTGTGACATGTCAATGGCTGTCAACAAAAATAAACTTGTAAACAATTAATGAAAAAATAATTAGGTTAAAAACCACCATTAACGCACCATTATTTTTCTTCTCAAATTCTCAACAAGTTAGACGTGTTACATGACCCTCTTCCGAATGAAGTTGTATCCAAAATGGCCAACTTCAAAATAGCTTGAAAATGTTTCCCCCTCCATATACTATTGTGCCACAAACAGGAAGTTGACATCACCAACCATTCTCATTTTATGTAGGTGTATCCATATAAAAGGCCCATCCTGTATACTTCTGCATGTATAGTTGAAAAAAAGATAAACAGCTAAAATTTTGAATAATTTAGAAAATTGACTTTGCACTACTCTTAAAAAAACAATTTTAGAATCATTGCAATGGCAATAAATAGATACACTGACCTTTTGGTCATTTTCTCCTGGAAAGGGTATAAAATCTGACCATTGTGACAGAGCTCACAAATGAATCCTTTCTCTCGACACAGACTGCAGCTGTACACATGAGAACTTGCAAACTTAATCACTTTTGAGAGAAATGGTGCCAGCTTCCCATCAATGACCTGTAAGAAGTATAAGAAATGGCAAATTAAAAGGTGATGAAACATGGCAGTAAAGCAAAACAAAGAAATTAGGGTTGTACTGTATAGTAACTTATAAAATCCTGCCAGAAATGGATAGTGCTGAATATCTGAAGCACTATCCGGCCACAACCTGGATAGTTGTTGCTCAGATCTATGTTGGAATAGCACATAATTATAGTGACTATGGAGAAATTGAGATAAGTGACAAACCACTCAACACCCAAAACATCACAAAAATCTAAACAAGAATCAGTAAATCACAGGTCAGTTTGAGTTGTAAATTGAACTTCCAAACTTAGTTTCTTAACGTTAGATATTAAAATCATCTTAACATTGCCTCAATGTCTTTGTTTAGATTACTTTATACAGTTATTCATTCAATATTACTAACAAATACCAATGATTATCTGCCTGCTTGCAATGACTGGGGTATCACAGAAAGTGTGTGGTTTTCAGTAGTATAAGTGAGCTAAACTTGCAGGTAAACTTTACTTGGGGTATTTTTTCTCTGCTTCAGAAATAACCTGGTGTAGCTATAACGTTTCTCATATAACGTGCTGAATTGTATAGACCAGGGGTCGGGAACCTATGGCTCACGAGCGAGATGTGGCTATTTCAGTGGCTGCATCTGGCTCGCAGACAAATCTTTAATAAAAATAATATCGTTTAAAATATAAAACATTCTCATGTATTTCAATCCATTCATTTACCACCGCTCATGTTCATGATTGCCGGTGGCTGGAGCCAATCACAGCTGCCCTCCGGGACAACACGACATCTTATTGGATAATTCGTAACGTACACAAGTCATTCTGAAGTCAAGAAGTTAATGTCTCTCCTTTTAATAAAGTATTCTAATAAAGTAGTATAATTGCAGAAACAATTTTAGCAAAGAAGATGGCTAAAAGATAAAAAGATGAGGAGTATCGTACTTTTCAGCAGGAGCGAGCAGTTCTGCAGTGGGTTTAATACGCGATGATAAAATAGCAGCGATGAAACGGTCAAATATAAAGTGGCACTACATTTGCATGAAAATATCCTGCGGGCGACAGCAGGAAGAAAGCATGTCGAGAGGTACTGTCCAGACTGCAAAATTATTCTACACCAGAAGTCGCATTAATGGTAAGAAGTACTTTATTCATTGGTTAGCTACAGTGATTTTAATATTTTATTATCAGGGTTTACTAATAAACCGTGCAAATGTGTGTGCCATACTGGTGCATAAAGAAACCAGGGACAGTTGAAACTACAAAGGAAATATCATATCCTTCATTAAAGTGTAAAATAAAATCCATTACAAGGATGCATACAGAGGATCCTGTGAGTTAGGATGCAGCCTTGTCATGGTGCTGTGACGTAACCAGCCTTCAAATGCGTCCTTCAAAAGATACGGAGCCAAAATTAGGACATGCTATGTTTTTTTCCAACTATTGCTACTGCTTTTATTCTCCCTAAAGACAAACCTGGTCAGCAAGAGTGCTTCAAATACGTTTATTTCGGTGTTTGTCAGCATGCGACTTTTCGTAGGTGTGTGCCTTTCGCAATATGTCAACTATAATACAAGCTTAATGCGTGCCAACAAACATGCATTTCATTCATCTACTGAACTGACAAAAATTAACGAGTGGAATATCCGTCACCTTGATTTTAATTCCGACCAGAATCGGATCTTTTTAAGAAAATGTGATATTTTAGGAAAACATCTGCTGCTTACATTTATTTATAAGCATGTGGCAGATAACAAAAAACTTTTTAAGAAATTTCCTAAATGGCTCAACGTTGACCTTTTATTGTTCAAATATATAAGATAACCAAATATATAGGGCAAACATAATACAATCTTCCAACAAAAAAACAACATTAGTAAGATGCTCAAGGAATATATTTAGTATATATAATATTTTTAGTAAAAATTGTTTTTGTAAATGCGACAGAAATCAAGACAAACTCACATCAGGATTTCACGTGAAAACAAGTGAATGCTTGTAATATTGAATGGGTGGCAAAAGGGGCTGACCAGGCACAAAGGTGGATGGAAGAATGGGGGAAGTTTTGTTGGAAAAGTATTTGCAAAAATAATGTGAATGTCATTTACTGGCCAGGGTAGATGAAAGCGAAGGTCTGAAAAACATGCATTGTAAATGGCTGAACAAGCCAGAGAAAGGGGCCAGGCATCCAAGTCATATTCACCAAGAGGAAAAAACAAGTGGCTACACCTGGCAGCGCTGTGGCACACCAATTAAAAACCCTGCCAGCATTTTTTTGCCATATATAAGAAGCTGGGAAAAATAATGACAGGAGAAGAATGACAGCAGAGAAGAGAGCTATGAAGTATTAGGGAGGTAAAAAATCAGAAAAAAAGGGAAAATGGGGGGACCACCATAGTCCGTCGTGAAGAACACACATATTTATGCACGCACGCAAACACACACACACAAAAGAGAGAAGGATAAAAGCAATGATTGAATAAACAAAGTGATGTATTGCTGGTACAAAGATTAACTCAATAGCGTGGCTTTTAGCCTAATGGTCAAAAACAAGAATTACATACAGTGTATCACAAAAGTAAGTACTCCCCTCACATATTTGTACATTTTGTCATGGGACAGCACTAACAAAATGACACTTTGACAATAAAAAAGTAGTCTATGTGCAGCTTATAACAGAAGTCAATAACTTTGTCTTCAAAAGAGTCACATGTGCAGAGTGTGTCTATTCGACTCAGACTCATGTAGTGTGTAGTGTAGATTTGCTAACAAAGAAAGTGTCAAGACATAGCTTTTGGTTCAGCAGCCACAGGAATCGATTCTTCAACTTGAATAAGAACCTATAAAAAATCTAATACCTGAAACAACTGCTTAACATCCTCTGATTTATCCCCTCCTTAATATGGGTCATAATATCCTTCCCTGCTCCATTAAGTGCCGAATAACAATTAGCAAAGGAGGATCATCACAGTGCATTTAGAAGTTTTTAACTTATACATGCACCCGCTTGGTTGTGTCAACATGGAATTTCATTTCATTGTTACGCTGATGACATACAATTGTACCTAAAAATAAAAGCACATTTGATTATTGCACATGGAATATTATGTTTTTATTTGGCGTTTATTTTTTATTGTTTAGTGCCATGATGTCCTTGAGTCTATTTGTTTGTGTTTTGTGTGACCTGTACCGTCGGCCCGATGGTAGCAGGTTAAACATGTGGTTGCTGGGATGGGATGAGTCTTTGATGATACTGGCAGCTCTGCTAAGATAGTGTGAGTTTGCAATGTCCTCCAGACTGGGCAGAGAACAGCCAGTGATCCTCTGGGCCGTACTGATCACCCTCTGCAGTTCTCTTCTGTCTGCTGCCGAGCATCCTCCGTACCATGCCGTGATGCAGTACGCAAGGATACTCTCAATGGTGGTTCTGTAGAACAGCACCATCAGCTTCTCCTCCAGCTTGTTCCTCTTTAGAACCCTCAAGAAGTGGAGTCGCTGCAGTGCTTTGCCACCACTGGTGTGTTTGCAGACCAGGAGAGACTGTCAGTGATCTGCACACCCAGGAACCTGATGTAGCTGAACCTTTCTACACAAATCCCGTTAATGAGAAGTGGTGTTGGGTCAGCCTTATCCTTCCTGAAGTCCAGAATAACTTCTTTGGTTTTTGTGGTGTTCAGTGGCAGATTGTCAGATGATTTACCTCGTCTCTGTAATCAGACTCATCTCCCCCTGAGATGAGACCAACCACTGTGGTGTCATCTGCAAACTTTATGATGGTGTTTGAGAGATGGGTCGGGGAGCAGTCATAGGTGTAGCGGGTAAACTGGAGAGGGCTCAGTACACAGCCTTGAGGGGAGACGGTGCTGAGTGTTATAATAGAAGAGAGGTGTGCGCCTAATTTCACTAAATGTGGGCAGTCTATATGAGGAAGTTCTGTATCCACTGGCAGATTCTCGTGAAGATGCCCAAAAGTTTTGAGTTTCTGGACCAGGATCTCTGGGATTGTGGTTGAATGTGATCTAAAGTCAAGGAAGAGCATCCTCACGTAGCTCTCCTTATGTTCCAGATGACTCAGCGCAATGTTGAGTGCGATGTTGATGGCATCTTCCGTAGAGCGATTTGCCCTATAGGCAAATTGGTGAGGGTCCAGAGTGGAAGGTAGACAGGCTCTGGGGTGTCTTTTGAAGCACTTCATGACCACTGGCACAAGTGCAACAGGCCTGTAGTCATTTATGCTCTCCACTGTAGACTTTTTTGGGACCGGGATGATGGTGGAGCACTTGAGGCAAGGTGGAACGGTGGCCAGCGATAGGAACAGGTTAAATAATTGGGTGAAGACACCTGCCAGTTGGTCGGCACACGCTTTTAGCACCTTTCCAGGTACACCATCGAGGCCGGCCACCTTCCTGGGGTTCACCGCCTTCAACACACGTCTCACTTCATGTGGTCTTGGTTATGTGGTTTATACCCTGCCACATCATTTTAGGGTTTTTCACAGCAAAGTGGTCCTCTATTTTTCTTTTGGCCTCCCTGATGCCTCTTTTCAGTTCAGCTCTGGCTGCGCTGTACTGGACCCTGTCCCCCGATTTAAAGGCGGTGTTGCGGTTGTCTGATTAGGAAACACCCTGACCCTTTTGTAGATAGTGACAGTGTCTATGCAGTTTTTGATATAGGAGAGTACAGTGTCCGTGTACTCCTGCAGGTTATGGCTGGAATATAAATCCCATTCAGTGCAAGAGAAGCAGTCCTATAGCTGTGTGAGGGCTCTTTCCGGCCAGGTCTGAATGGTTTTCTGGTGTGGCTTTGTCTGTCTCAGCAAGGGGGTGTAGGTGGGTGTGAGGGACAGACTGATGTGGTCAGATCCAGCAAGGTGAGGGAGGGATAACCCTGTATGCATGTTTTATTTTTGAATAAACATGGTCTACAGTATTTTTCCCTCTGGTTGCACACTTCAGGTACTGGACGAATTTCGGGAGTCTTTAAACATGCCTGATTGAAGTCGCCGGCAACAATACAGACTCCCTCCGGGTGATCCCGCAGCTGTTTGTTTACACATGCAAGCAGCACGCTGAGAGCTATGCATTGCCATCGGGAGGAATGTATACAGCGAACACAATGACTACCGTGAACTGTCTTCTGTCTGGATATTTCAGTCTCAGGCTTTGTGGTCTGATCATAAGCTTATTGAATGTAGTTTTATTTTGCTGTATTTCAGGTCTCTCAGCAAGTCAATGATCTCTTCAGAATCAGAATCTCAGAATCAGAATCTGTTTATTATTGCCATTGTCAATGAACAGGATTCACAGACTAGGAATTTTCTTTGGTGTAAAG
>JAOUQU010421299.1:0-21058 GCA_028566735.1 Ammoglanis amapaensis
CGTGTGTCGTCTGTTACATGTACAAACTGTTACGTGTGTTACGTGTGTCGTCTGTTACATGTACAAACTGTTACGTGTGTTACGTGTGTCGTCTGTTACATGTACAAACTGTTACGTGTGTTACGTGTGTCGTCTGTTACATGTACAAACTGTTACGTGCGTCACCTGTTACATTTATAGACTGTTACGTGTTACGTGTGTCGCCTGTTACATGTACAAACTGTTACGTGTGTTACGTGTGTCGTCTGTTACATGTACAAACTGTTACGTGTGTCGTCTGTTACATGTCCAAACTGTTACATGTGTTACGTGTGTCGTCTGTTACATGTACAAACTGTTACGTGTGTCGTCTGTTACATGTACAAACTGTTACATGTGTCATCTGTTACGTGTTCAAACTGTTTTTGTGTTACGTGTTTTACGTGTGTCACCTGTTACGTGTACAAACTGTTACGTGCGTTGTGTGCTGTATGTTACGTGCGTCGCCTGTAATGTGTGTCGCGGGTTACGTGTGTGTCGTCTGTACAAACTGTTACGTGCGTTGTGTGCTATGTGTTACGTGTGTCATCCATTACGTGCGTAACACGTCTTTTCCTGCCGCGGTTGTGATTTACCAGCTTCAGAAGGTTCGTAGATCTCGATGAGTTGTCTTGCGTGCTGCTGGGTGTCGTGCTGCTCCAGCTGGACTCTCTGTAGGAACTCGACCAGCTCGTGCAGTGACAGAGTTCGTCCATCACTGGAGAATTCACCAAAGATCTCGATCATTTCATCCCTCTGAGTCAACATCTTATAAAACTGAACGAACTCGTCGTCCTCCAGCGTCCCGGACTCGGATTTATCTGCCATCTCCAGAACAAACAACACACACACACACACACACACACACACACACACAAGCTTATAAATGTAGTAACACAAACAAAATCATTTACCACAAATGTTTTAGTTTAGCCGTAATGCCCAAACAAACATGAACTACGTGTTACATGTGTCGCGTGTTACATGTGTCGTGTCTCCTGCTCAGCGTGGCACCTGTTACATGCATCGTTTGTTACATGTGTAGCATATTACATGTGTAGCTTGTTACATGTGTAGCGTATTACATGTGTAGCTTGTTACATGCATCGCTTGTTACATGTGTCGCGTGTTACATGCGTCGCGTGTTACATGTGTCGTGTCTACTGCTCAGCGTGGCACCTGTTACATGCATCGCTTGTTACATGTGTAGCATGTTACATGTGTAGCTTGTTACATGCATCGCTTGTTACATGTGTCGCGTGTTACATGCATCGTGTCTCCTGCTCAGCGTGGCACCTGTTACATGCATCGCTTGTTACATGTGTAGCTTGTTACATGTGTAGCGTGTTATGTGCGTCGTTTCTCCTGTTATGTGTGTCACCTGATACATGTGTCATTTGTCACATGTGTCGTCTGTTACGTGTTTCATCTGTTACGTGTGTCGCGTGTTACGTGTCTCACCTGTTACATGCGTCGCGTGTTACAATGATCATATCACCTGATACGTGTGTCGTTTGTCTTTGTGCATCAACTATATCACATCCGACTGTCATATGAGCCGCGTGTAATGTGTAACACGTTACACGCGTCACACGTTACCGTGAAGAGTCGGAGCGCGTGGTCCTCATTCATGTCCACGTTCATCATCTTCAGCAGGTCTCTGATCTCCTTAAAATTCATCCTCCCATCACCATTCTTATCCGCCTTCTTAAACCAGTCCCAGATCCACCTGAGCATCAAGGGTTAAGACCAAAAATAAAGAAAAACAAAATACTAACAAGCATCATAATTCCTGCCATAAACAACTCGGACGCTTATTTATTTATCTCATAATAATTATTTATCTTAATCCTGTAAACATTTAACATGTTATTGTACATGTACAATTGAGGACTTGATATCAGATTATTGTTATTGTATGTCGTAAACCAGGGGTGTCCAAACTTTTTCCCAACAGGAACAGACCTTGCTGAGGTGAAACTGTGTCATTCAACATTATTAGGCATTATTAGACATTATTAGAACCTTTAACATGAAACGATTGAAGTATTTATAGTGGCTGAACTTTATTTATTGATGACAAAAGAGGTCAATTCAGTGGTCTATTCTGATAGAGAACATACTAAACACCGCGGCATTCGTATATAATAAAAAAGGATCCTGAACTAAACACTAAAGAACTTTTTTATATCACTTATATGATTATAATCTTGTACTTGTGGAATATCTGCTGCCACCTTGTGGTAAAAATAAAACAGCCTGTTTTGTACATTACCTATGTGTGTATATATTATACTGCTGGTTGAAATGTGAACACAGGCCACATTTGGCCCCCGGGTCGAACTTTAGGACCTGTTGTTTCTTTTTAATTCAAAGATTTTGTCGATATTAACGCGAGCGATTCTGGTTCGGCCGTGTTTAGGTGGGCAGGATACTGGTCCAGTTTCTCTCTCTGTCCCATCTTCTCCAGGCTACTGATGAGTTTTCGCACCCCGTTGACCCACGACTGAGCCTCCGCCGCCGACTCCGCTACCAGGTCCAGATTACCTTGACGACCTCGGAAGACCAGCGTGAAGCAGCGGTCCGGTGGGAACTCGTCGGCGATGCTGAGCAGAACTTCGGACTGGTGGCCCTCTCGAACGGCCTCCACGTTGCATAAAGAGACTAAACACACACACACACACATTGTTTCATTATAACAACATAGTGTTACATGCGTTATGTGTTACACATGTCACTTGTTACATGTGTTGCGTGTGTTATCCGTTAAGTGTTACCTTTGTTGACGGTTTTGTCTGTTACCTGCTGTGTGCGTCACCTGTTACGGGTGTTACATGCTATGCGTGTCACCTGTTACGTGTGTTATGCGCGTCATCTGTTACGTGTGTTACACATGTCACCTGTTATGTGTGTTACATGTTACGTGCGTCGCCTGTTATGTGTGTTGCATGTTATGTATGTCACATGTTACTTGTGTTACCTGTTATGTATGTCACCTGTTACGTGTGTTACATGTTATGTATGTCACCTGTTACGTGTGTTACCTGTTATTTATGTCACCTGTTACGTGTGTTACCTGTTATGTATGTCACCTGTTACATGTGTTACATGTTATGTATGTCACCTGTTACATGTGTTACATGTTATGTATGTCACCTGTTATGCATGTCACATGTTACGTGTGTTACCTGGTATGTGTGTTACCTGTTATGTATGTCACCTGTTACATGTGTTACATGTTACGTGTGTTACCTGTTATGTATGTCACCTGTTACATGTGTTACATGTTACGTGTGTTACCTGTTATGCATGTCACATGTTATGTGTGTTACCTGTTATGTATGTCACCTGGTATGTGTGTTACATGTTACATGTGTTACATGTTACGTGTGTTACATGTTATATATGTCACCTGGTACGTGTGTTACCTGTTATGTATGTCACCTGGTATGTGTGTTACATGTTATGTATGTCACCTGTTACATGTTACGTGTGTTACCTGTTATGTATGTCACCTGTTATGCATGTCACATGTTACGTGTGCTACATGTTACGCGCGTCACCTGCTAACGGTAAACTAGCCCAGTGATTTTGGTGGAACACAAACCCCCGACCGGGTTAAATAACAATGGAAAGCTTAGCTGAGACTGTGGTGAGTGTAGCACTCTGTCCTTCACTATCTAACTCCCGGGCGTCGGTGTTGATCAGCCGGACTCACACGTGGACTGAACGTTTCCCGCCTTTTTGCTCTTATACCAGATGGTGGTGCAGTCGTCCTGCAGGCGGAAGTAACGCTGTTTCTTCCAGGTGCGAGATTTGACTTTACGCATCACTGAGCCCACCTGCATGGACTGAAGGTCAGGATCCGCCTGCACGCCTGCAACAATAAGAAGACGTAAGAAGAGTCGCCGTGACGACGACCCTGGAGCGTTAGTCTTATGACTCTCTGAGTTAACCACGGCGGATTGCATTATTCGTGGCTACGAGCAACGTGAGACCGGGGTCACCGGAGAAAACTGACCCACGCTGCCCGAGCCAACCGTCACACAGCCACGACGTATCGCGATGGCCTGATATCCAAATCGATAGACGAATCACTCACGGAGGGAACTCTGGGTAGCCGCCATCGTCTGCCGAGTCACTTCTCAACATTTAGCCACAGCAAGAGCCCTGAAAAGGACGGTAAAGATATAAAGATCCGAGGCGGGGGTCCGGTTATCAGACAGTGCACGTGTTATGCAAAAATTTCAAGTCAAATCCGTCCATCCTTTCCCTGCCAACGATGAAAAATCATTTTTCCTTCTGCATTATTGTGATGTAATATTAAGCACCTGATTTGTATCAGAACCGCCAAGCTGGATTCGGCACGGTCGCTACGGTTACCGGTCCCACAAGAAGTGTTGTATTGTTGGCTGCGAAGAACAGCAAAGAACCTCATGGACATGTTTCGTAAAACCCATAGACCTCCTAACTCGTAATATTAGCGCTATAACACACACAGGACAACTTCAGTATCACCAATTAACCTGACCGCAAGTCTTCGGACTATGAGAGGACAACATGCACTTCCGGAAAGCCCCAGAATCGCCTTAACCGAAGAGCAAAGCGTAAACACTGAGCCTACGTAGCGCCCATGCGCTTATACATTTGTAATATGACTGATCATATACGATCTACATGGCATTATCATGTAGCTGGGTTACTCACTGGAAGGGGCCACGGTTTAGGGCCACGGTCTCGAAGGTCTTTTTTAGGTCATAAAATCATTTCCTTTAAACCAGGCGTGCCGAAAGTTCAGCCCAGGGGCCGATTGTGGCCCGTGGTCACCTTTCAAACATTGCTCTCGACCTTAGTTATAAAAGCAATAACACATGACACCCTTAGCACAATATAATACACGCACACACATATATGTATATACTGTATATCTATAACTGCTATTCTAAATTTCCCCACAAGGTGGCAGCAAACGATCCGCAGTTTGAATCATAAAGAAAAATTCAATGAATGAAATTAATGGAGTTTCAAAAACTTGTTACGAATTAATATTATTACAGATTTAAAGAATTACAAACGTTTAAACGACATTCGGACCAAATTAATTGTTTTATAATTACACACTTGTAATTAAACATCGACACATTTTATACTTTATACGTAGAAGGTAGAAGCGGCCCGTGACGTCACACATCAGCTCTTCTATTGAACCAAAGTGGATGAAAATCACCTTAATTAATAAAATAAACTATAAATTAAGTTTATATATGATTTATATACAGTTATATCTATACTACTATATAATATGCTTCATGTTAGTTTAGGTTTATAATAATTATTGATGATAATTATTGATTATTATGTCCTTAGGTGCTAGATAAATGCATTATTATTATTAATAAACGGTCAGATTCATTAAAACAATCTCTTACCGGCAGGTTCTTGATCCGGTTCTCCATTTCTGGAACGGGCGTGGACATGCTTGCGGGCGCAGAGAACCTCCAACTACTTCACCTCATTCATTCATTCATCCAGAGCAAAGTTCTCCAGTTACAGGAGCGATCACAACGGGTCAGCACAGAGCGCCCGGCCTTTATCCCGCATCACCACACACAATCGGAGCCATTTAAGCCGAAGGGCCTCGCTCAAAGGCCCCAAATGGAGACCACGTAGAATTGATGAGGGCGTGAACGGATTTCCTTTGGCTTACTAGTTATGTTTTTACTTCAATTCAACTCTGTTTAACTTGCCTCACCTATATGGCATTTTTTTGGACTGTTGGAGGAGACTGGAGTACCCGGAGCGAACCCCGTGCCCACCAGCACGTGTCGGATACTGGACGGATATAAAAACCCACCGCACCATGAAATATATATAGTATTACGACTTATTAATACAAACCTAAAGTTGCTCCACATGGACGTGGTGAAGGCCCAACACACACACACACACACACACACAGCGTGTTGGTTCTGCACCAGGGTATCTTCCCTCCTCAGGTTACCCTCCATCAATAAAACACTGGCACCCTCGGCTCACGTTTCCAGATCCACTTACGTCGTAAACGCCGCCGGCCACCGAACTCACCACGAAACGCTTTCCATCATTATTTGCTCTCTGGTCATTTTACAATAAAAACAGTGATAATAATAATAATAATAATAAATCAATAATAGACCAAATCCAATAAGCAAAATGATATATTTAGGAATTCTTTTCATTGTGTTCGTGTTGTCTGGGTTACAAGAGACAGGATCAACTGTGATGTCATTAATGGTTCGGTTCGATTCCCTCCTCACATCTATGTTTCGTTCCCAGAGAGGCTCCGGGTTCGAGTACTTTACACCCCGACAACTTACATGGGTGGAATTTTACCCGGTTAGTGTTTGTGTGTTTTAAATCCGTCGCTTTATACGCGGGTAAAATAAACCCGACGTTAGTGACGGTGTTACTAATTTACCGTTAGTGTTCTGTGTCCCGATCGGTTGCTCGTGCTTATTTCCAAGTGATTAAAACAAGACAACATAAGATACATAACCAGCATCAGTGATTCCAATTTATTTGACAGCGTTTTAAATGAAACGAACGTCACTCAGTGAGCCAGACGAAAGCAAAAAAGCAAAAAACGAAATAATAAAAATAGAAAACGAGATCCACGCGGCGAACGTTTACCGAACTGGCAAAAGAACTCATGCATAAGTGCTCTTGTACATGAGAGCGGTCCTCTGTGGTGGTCTGGTGTACACCCTGTTTCTCACGCCGGGGTGCGCTTGTGCTATTGTGAGGGCAGCGGGATGCCACGCGGGTCGGTGACCTGTCCTTCCTGCAGGTTCTTCACCAGCTGAGAGAGCCAGCGCTTGGTGGTGGTGTCGTCCTTCAACACCTGAGCGAAGGTCGTGTCCTTCAGCTGGTCAGGTAGACACTGGCGCAGGGCTTCCCTCGCTCTATGCACACACACACACACACACACACACACACACACACACACACACACACACACACACACAGAGGGAGAGAGAGAGAGAGAGAGAGAGAGAGAGAGAGAGAGAGAGAGAGATGTTAATTGATTATATATAACTGTATATACTACAATGCAACTTTCATTTGTAATTATGTTTCTCTATGTAACCATGATATAAATGGGATGCTACGTGCTCTTTCACTATTACTTGTGGGCAGATTGAACTCATTAATGTTTATCTGTTAAGCATAATGTATTTTTTTATTTAGACATGACTCATGACTCAAGTAATTCTAAAAGAAAAAAATTTGGATAGCATGTAACATTTGGTTTATAGGCATGGATGCACTAATGGTTAACAAAAAATGGCCCAGTGACCCAATGTTGTGAATATTTGAGAGTGTTTCTTTTTTTACAAAGAAAAGCTGGAAGCAGTTTTGACACTAATAAGCTATCATTGCAGTACTTATAAAATATCTTAAGTGCAATGAACGTTAAGTGAAAGATAAAAAACGATTAAAAAATGACATTTACTGCTTACATAAATATTTCAGCATGTCAGCACAAATCCATGTTCTCATCCAAATAAAGAAAATGTAAATGGTTATAATAGGTTCAGTCATAGCTTTATCTCTGTTTATGAAAGTCTTACACAGGTTATAAAAAGTGAAAAAATATACATATAAAAAAAGAATAGAAACTGAATATGAACTTAAAACCCAATAGTGTAAACTGAGAGATGAGAATTGAGGTGTAGCAATCAGCATTTAGTAGAGGGGAAATATTAAACAGTACAAGCAGTGTGTTGATGTGAATACAATAATATTTGCATTGATTTTGAAAAAGAATACCTATGCTTTTTAATGAAACACAATAAAATAACAATCATATGGGAAGCAAATGAGGTGCAGAAATGTCAGTGTTCCAAAAGAAGTAGATGGTGTCATAAATGGGCATAACTGCTCATAATTGTGCAATGTTACAAGTATCTGTAATAGCTATGGCCTTCAACTTGTACCACAAATTACACTGACATCAAAAGTTGTTGCTTGTATGATGATTGTACCGACAGTTGTAAAACATATAGTACCTGATGGATATTTATGACAAATTACAAAACATGCATATGCTTTATTATAATGCAAAAACTACAGAAACAATGCCAGTAGGGGAGTATTCACCTGCTTACAGGCAAACGAATCACATTTGATACAGTCATACTTTGTAAGCTGGATAAGGTGAGACACAAAGTGATGTTAATGCTGCCTAAAAGTTAACTTTCAGTGGCCTGTAAAACATTTAAAACAAACTGGGATCAGTTGCAAGCCTGAATAATACTCATGTCTAGACTTGGTCAGAGCATATTCGAAAATGCAGCTCTTGCGGCATGTTCTCGGTTTGCAGTGGTCAGGATTTATCAAAAGTGGTCCATTGAAAGAACAGTGGTAAAGTAGTGACAGGGTCATAACAGGCCAGGGATAAACTAATGCACACGAAGATGCACATTAGTAGTTCTCATTGCTGAAGGTTTTAATGCTGCTTATGACATAAATGTTTCAGAACACACAGTGCATCACAGGATTGTATTGGCAGCAAGACGGATCAACTTCATTTTGAAAGGTGGTCATAATGTTATGCCAGATTTGTGTATATGTAATATTTTAAATATCAAAATGGTGTTGAGGTTTGAATATTGTCATACAATCTTATGCCATTTCTATAGACATTGGCATTAAAAAACACAATATTAAGGGACACAATGTCAACATCTAATACGTAATTTATTGTTTCATCTTTAGTAAACAACCTGATCGGTGCCAGGTTGGCTCTGGTGCCTGTTCTGGCTCTGGCAGAAGCAGTTAATTATTCACAAGGTCACACACACACACATATACAATGCATTTATACTTTTACATTTCATTCCCATATTTTGCTATCATTTAATCAGATTCAGGGTCACAGAGACACCAGTTTCCTTGGGCAGGGCTGGACAGTGATCCTCGATCATACTGTACACAGCCAACCATATCCAGATGAGCAATACTATTGCTATGGATTTGAACCCTGGATCTCAGCAGTGATGGGCTAGTGTAATTTATTACTGCACTAACTCTATGCTCATATTCCAGCTTTATGTCAGTTGCTAATATAAAACTAAACCAAAGTTTTGTATACATACTGTGTACAGTTAGAAAATTACAAAGCTTTTCCTTGCCTAAATGGAGAAAGTGTATTGCTGATAATTAGCTTAAAATATATGTTCTTTATAAAAAAAAACATGCTGAGATAGATTAGAATGGATATTCACTGTACAACCCTCATTATTAAGAGCAATAGCGAACAGGGGTTTTGTTTAACATTTCTTTTTAGTCTTACTGACACTAATTGCAGAGCAGCTGATCCTGAAATTGGTTAAAGTGGTCACGGGGGAAGTGCTGGGTTGTGTAGGACTCGAATTGTGGATTGTGTTCTGAAAGCCCAATTATCCAGCTGAAAGTTGATGTGTGGCTCTGAGCATGCCAGCATATCCCATTCACAGCCTGATGTCAACTGCGAGAGCGTGAGTGACGTCTGAAGATTCCCAAAAGGATGCCAAAGAGTATTTCTGTTTAGCCTGCCAATAGAAATTCTCTGCTGAGTGGGTACACATAAACACAGGGACTTCATTGAGATTATTCTGACAGTGTTTATTTTTAAAGAAATAAATCATTCAAAAAATAGAAATCAGAACTTTATTTTCATCTCAGAAACATCTGAATGACTTGTGTTCTTAAATGTGAAGGATTGTGAACGACATGACAAAACATGGTGTTGTGGGAACCTTGTCACAACAAGGGCTGTACTGTGGAACAGCTGGTAGAGCGGGTGCGGCATGGCATTTAAAAAAAAAATTAGTTATAAGTTACTTACTAAAATGTGCCTGGAGCTGCGTGGCATTTATCATTATAAAGTGGTCATCGATGTAGGATGTGGCCAAAGAACGTTGCACTATTTTTCCTTTCTGAGACTCTTCCAGTCTCTCTGTAGCAACTTGTGAATGGCATTTTGTGACATTCAAAGCTAAGTGCATCACTTTCATCTGGTTTTATGATGTCAAAATGATATTTGCATCCTTGATTTTCAAAACTTGGATAATGCAAATATAACTTAAACTAGTCCACTACAGATGGACATAAACTACAAATTGTCAATAATGTTAAACCATGCCCCCCCTTCCAAAAAAAAAAAGAAAAGAAAAATGACAACAAACAAACAACTGTTTCTTAAAGAATTGTCTGAAACTTAGTGTTTTTATAAAACCAACCCGCATTTCCACCAGTATTTGGGAACCAAGCATCCTTCATCATTAGTGCCACACACAACGAAAGTAAACAGTAATGGTGGTGTGTATAGACTACCTAAGACTATTTGTTTCATTTTCTAATGCCAAAAATATATCTCAACTAGTAAAGGCACACACACACACACACACACACACACACACACACACACACACACACACACACACACACACACACAGTGGGAGAGAGTGAGAGAGAGAGCGAGAGATGCTCGTGTTTATTTATTTATATTTAACTATATTTATGCTTATTTATGTTTATTTTAACATGTTTTGTACAGTGCGGGTGTTCTTTACACAGTCCAAAGACATGCAGTCAGGTGAACAGGACACTGAAATTGTCGTGTGTGTGTGTGTGCGTGTGTGTGTCATGATCTATTTATTAGTGTACTTGGGCCCCTGAGTGAGGCTCTTAAGTATATATTTAATATAAATTACACCTGATTATATTAATAGTATATATAAGTATATAGTTATAAGAATAAACTTAGTATTTATTAGATCTGCTTAAAATTAAAATGTATCTTAGTATATATTAGGCTTTGTTAGATTAATAGTATATATATATATATATTATTATAAGTATTTATTTAAGAGTTCTGCTTTATTGTTAATAAATTTCCTTCTGAATCGTTTTCACACAAAGAGGAAGAAAAGATCTTTGTGTTTCACATCCTCCAAATGAGTCACGAGTGTGTAACTGTCAAACAGCTGTGTGTTAAATGTGTGTGTGTGTGTGTGTGTGTGTGTGTGTGTGTGTGTGTGTGTACCCTGCAACAGACTGGCGACCTGTTTGGGTGTTTAGTGTATTCTCCCAGTGTGTGTCCCACCATCAATCTAAATAAGGTTAAATGTTTGTGACACTTGATCATGGATGGATGAATGAAAATAAACCCACTCCTACGCTTGGCACTATTGGGCCCCTGAGCAAGTCCCTTATATCTATATTCCACTCACCAATGCCAGCAGTGTGATCCCGGCGCCGGCGAACGTGGCCACGTACAGATCATACGTCAGGAAGAACTGAAACACACAACATCACACACACATCAGAACCCGGACAACATTCCAGGAGAGAGAGAGAGAGGAAAACAACACACACACACACACACACACACACACACACACACACATACACACTCACAAACACACACACACACGCACGCACGCACGCACGCACGCACGCACGCACGCACGCACGCACGCACACACACACACACACAGGTTATATTTAGAGATCTTTTACTTTGTGTTGATAAAAGATGAATGTGCTGTCAGCAAGATTACAAGCATTTCATCATAAAGGCTGGGGATAAGTGTGGCCATCAGCGAAACAAAAATGGGGAACAATGTCGGGTTCTGTTTGTGTGATGATGCAGAGCCTAGATTTGCACATAAATCTAATTTTGATAATTACTGCAGTCTGTCAGCCTTATTCCACTTTCACTCACCAGTGATTCGTCAACCTAAATTATTGTTTACTTTTTACTGCTAGCCATTCTTCTTATTATGAATACAATTATTGATAATTACTTTAGACATTTTTACCAATTTAATAAATTGATATGATTAAATTTAAATTAGTTTTTTACTTTATCACATCCAAAATTACATTGGGTAAAATGTCATTTAGAAACTGATTATTTGTTTACAGCGTATGCTCATTTCAAATGTGAACACACAAAAATGTAGTTCCGACAAATTCTGACAGAACTATAGTATTTATAATTTTTTTACAAGGTGAATTAGTATTAAAATAGGCAATGCCAAATCAGAAAATGTTGGGAATGTTGGTAAAAAATGCTAATAACATGCTTACACTTATTTTTTACCACCGTAGGTATGAATGTATGTAAAATATAAGTTTTGATGTAATTTTCCTCAATTTCAATTTATTTATCAAATATCTTCTAAAGATGAAAATGTTTACTGCACAATACACAGATGGTAGAAGGGCATAAGGTTCATTCCATACCTCTTTCATTTGTCTGTCTGTCTGCCTGTCTTAGCTGTGAAAACCCTTTATACTTCCATCACTATGCTCTGGGCTGGATGCATCATTTATATCTTTATAATTCTGAATCAGCTCAGCGAATCACTATTTGAATACCCCATTTCAAAATGCTCTGGCAGATAATGTTCTTAGTGACTTTGTTTTCAGTTTTGGACTGTAAACTCAATTCCACCTCCAGTAGGACAGTGTAGCCCTTGGGGCAGATCTTTGGGTAATGAACTAGAAGATGTGGGGTTCAAATCTTTAAATAAATGTGGTACTGTACATCTGTATATGTGTAATGACATACAAAGAGGTCCGTTCTGTATTTTCAGTTGCCTTGAAACTAAACATGTACAAAGAAAGATTTTTCTTCCTATACTGTGCATAATATTCCAGGGTACAAAGACAAACACACAGGACGATTTCAGTACCTCTAATTAGAAACTGGGGTACCCAGAGGAAACCTACACAGAAAGCCTCAGATTGTCTTACCTGAGAATCAAACTTGGGACTGCTGTGCTGCAACAATGCTAAGCACCATGCCAGCCCAGCATATACCTATGAAACTTAAATTATCTTACATCAAAAACATTTTAATTTTGCACAAACATAGCGAGAGGTTGTTGTCATGGTTGCATTCCAGCAGGTGCATTGATTTTAAACTATTTACTTTCTCTTTCAGACCTCTTATGTAAGTAACCCATGGAAACCACAAAAGCAAATCAGAATTGTCATTTTAGTACAGTGTTTGATTATCTAACATGCAACATGTACAATATTAGAATAGTTTTTATTTAACTGCAAGCTCCTGTGTGGCTATTTGATAAGAAAACTGTCCCTTTAAGTGTATTTCATTCTCTAGTTTCTTTCCCTGGTGCTTTGTGCTTTATACCTGTTTCCATAGCAATGACTTGTTCAGAGTGCATGCATTTAAACTCCATGCAGGTAAGTACTTGTGTCATCAGGGTCTCAAGGATCCGATGCTTCAGTGGGAGAATCTTGAACATAGATAACAGCTTAGAGCAGTAAACACTGCTGTGGATATAAAAGTCATACAACAATGGTAATATTCCACTCTAATACAATGTTTAAAAAGATCAGACAGAGGTAATTTGTTTATCATATAAGTCTGGAACCATGGTAGAACTATGATCAAACTTAAATATAACTGGAGCTTATTTAAAGTTTCATATAACAGTCTTAGAACAGATTTCTAACAATTAAACCTCAAATCATACTTACACATCAACAATAATGTTCGCTGTAAACATATCTGATGATCAAACAGTTTCCATGAGCACTATTTAAGTGTTGGCTTGTATGGAAAACTATGGTTCTAATCAAATGTACATAAATATCTGGTCAAGTGTGTTTGAAGCTCTCAAAGCTAAATATAAGAAATTATCTAAATGACTTTAATGTATTGTTAGTGGTTGTTGAACTGAAGTTTTAGTCTTAATAGCAAATGTAAACCAGAACATACAGTAGGTGGACTACTACAACTCCTGTGCCAAAGGAATGGTACGTTCCATGCACAGAACTCTAACTCTAACATCCCTGTGACATAAAATCTGAATTTCTGTTTGGAACTTGGTGATGAAAATTACAAGCAGAGAAGATGAATGAAATTTTAAATGAATGTTCAGAAGGGGGTGTTTCTGCCAATCAGGGTCCCAGAAAGCATAAATCCATTTCCATTTCTGACTGTCCGCTTCAGCAGACATGTTGTATAAAAATTACTGCACAACTGGGAAACTTATTTTTGATGGAGTCCAATGGCTTACTTGATTGCATAATTTCCTAAACGCCTTGGTCATGTTATTACAAATATTTTTTTAAATGTTGATTTGACAAGTACCCTTGCTTTCTACTTCCACTAAAATTTACATCTAGACTAAAGACTGTCTAAATGGATAACTGGATTTGTGCTGATTTACGCTCCTCAGATCATGTCATTTTAAATGTCTTGTTTTCAACAACATTTATATACATCTACAATGATGGCTTCTTAAATGTGTTTTTGTTGGTTGGTTTTTTGTCCTACTTTTTAGCAAATCGAATTCATGGATTTAGCAAACTCTGTATGCAGTTTGTCACCTGTACTAAATGAATACATGTTGATCATCTTTGTATAGGGAGAGACACCCATTCTCCCATGTCTATGCCAGCAGAGGTTATAATTGCGTTAGTTATGACGTAATCTGACTGAACACTCCATCCCATTGTTCATGTGCTGTTAAGGTTTAATACAAAGTTTTGTAGATCCCAGCTCCAGTGTGCTAGTGTGTGTTTAACTGCTGTGCCATGTGATGTTTGAATAGAACCCTATCATATTGTTGGATTTTAAGCTAAATAAATCAAATGTGGCTACTGTCGACATGGAAATTCAATCCGATGTCAAATGTAACCCTCTGTACTACTAAACTAATCAGAAAAATGTGGTATTGCGCTTTTCATAATATAATGTTCGGTGATCTAATATGATTCAAATCAGAAGAGATACAATCAGAAAGAGAACAATTACTTATTAAAAGCTTTGAAAAGCTAACAGAATCACTGCACTGTCTTCCTTCTGCACAGACAGAACTGACATTTTTTTATCATACACTCTTTATTATTTTAATTTGAGGTTATTATCTGAATTTCTTCCACATAATGTTCATGAAGAGTAATTTGTGACACTTGCCTGCTGATCATGGTTAGGAAATATGAACGTCTTGTTGTCTTCCTCTCTTACTGTCAGTAGCGCTCATTTTCTAAATGGTTTGAAATGACGCCTAATCTGAAGGCTCTGTATTTCACACCCTGCTTTGCTGTCCCTAGTTCAATGTAGTTGACAGTTATCAAAATGAATGCTGGGGTGACACTTTATTCTGTTTCTGTCATATCCCATCAGCTTCAGCAAAGGAAGAAAAAAGGCTCTACATTGACAGTGCTTTCAACACCAAGAGTTTTACAGTTGGCTTTTTAAATACAGCCTATGTGTGTTCCTGTCTTGCACACAGTGCTTCCTTATATAGATCTAGTGAATAGGATATATAATTGCAATCATGAACTAGTGACCCCGAGAGGTTATCCCAAACAGCCTTGTTCCAGACTGATAGTTAGAGTCTAATTATGCCAGAGTTGCATGAAGGGCAACTGATTATAATTAAAATATTCATCAGTGCTTGATAACTCACTTCAATAATACCAATAAAATTGTGCCTATTTGTTACAACTGCCATTTTGGGAAGGTGTTAAAGGGCAGTAGGTGTCACCTAAATTCTGTTCGACTTTATTTAAAAATAGAATCTTTAAACTCCAATTTTAAACCCTCTGAAGATGCATTACAATATTAAATACTAATATTTACCAATATATGCTTTAAGTAAATGTTTATTTAACATTTAAACAGAATCTCTAAATGATTAAAACAGCATCTCTGATATTAGGCACTTTATACAATTTATCGGAACATCCACTACTATCCACTATACTGCTAGATAGGTAATAGTAATGTACTAAATACATGAAAGCTGTTATTTGATATTAATATTATTATTAACACATCCAGTACATTGGTAACTGGTTTAAGATAATTAAGATTCAGAAAATAAAAGCCAAGTAAAAAAGTATGACATTTTAAACCACACATTTGTGAAAACAAAATTATCAATAAAATGTCAGAAGCTCTTCAAACTTGCACACAAACAACATAAGCAATGACGTTGATAAAAGTAATAACATTTATTAATAAAACAAGCATATTCTTTGTCATAGCAAATACATAAATATATTTTCACCCAATAATTTCCCCCAATACAATTAAGCTAACTAATAAACACATTTTCCAGATCTGTTTGCAATAATTCATTCCACAAGGCATGGGAAGTGCTAATGATGCATGTTATTTGTGCCTAATATTCAATCAACATTTTGAAGAAACTCAAATTCTCATGAATATAATGCACCAGGAGACACATACATATATTGATCCCATAAAACAGAGTGCAGTTCTCATAAATATTGAACTGTTTCATGCATTTTGATTTCACGCTTAAATACATATTGGCTTATCCAGCAGTTTTACCAACCATACGAATAGGTATTTAAAAAGAGAATAAAAACAGGATGCATTGATCCCTGAAAATATTTACAATTTATTTAACAATTTTAAAACATCATAAAAAAATAATCCATACTGAACATTAGTAACTTTTTTAAACCTCATACATCAGTAAGCTTGGTTTAAAATAACCTGAACAATAACCTGGATACATATAAAATAACCTGGATATAAACATAAAAAGTGAAAATGCGTTTGAGAAAGTTTAAACAAATAAATGCAATCCCGGGTGTATTTCTGCAGCCAACCTATTGCTATCTATAGCTGTTGCGAGATAATTCTTTTGACAGCTGCTGTACACAAAACTGCTGCTTTAACTTATCATGTATGCTTAGCTAACGAATGAGTATCTAAGCTAGCTAGTAGTACAAATGAGACATCAAACAGTTTAAAATATAATCAGGCTATATATAAGATATATAAGAACTGTGAGTTGATGGTCAAGATTCCATATTCTTTTGGCTCTATAAAATAAAAAAAAACATGCAACTGATGACTTTTGTGACCAAATATCCAGTAGTGCTGTTTGTTTGTTTATTTTTTGATATGTAATGGTGCATTACCAATTGTGTGTGGATTCAATAGAGCCATCGTTAATTGGGCACTGAGTGAAAGTCAGGTTTTGTTAGCTAGCGTCCTGGGTCCACATAATTTGCATAAGCCTGCTGTTTGCCAGAAGGTCTCTGTAATGTTCCCCTTAGCCTCCTACAAGCATGAGCTCCAAACAGATGTTTCATTAGAGGCTTTTGTGTTGTTGCTTGAAGTGAATCGTGACAACACACAACAGGCAACCGGGTGAATTCGTCTCAAATTTACCAGACCACCACTAAAACCTCTTTGATCACAAATGCTACCTCTACCTACCCACATACACCCACGCTCAGCCTCAGCAGACTCTGATACTCTTTTAGTGCTCAAACTTCCCTTAATTCAGGCAGAATTGAGCATGAATCTCTCTTCCCAGTGGGTTTTGACCACAAAGCATTTTCTTTATTGCCTCTCATGAATTAACTGCTCTGGTTAATAACGATGTAGACCAGCGCTCATTTAAAAAGATCCTTTGAGGCCAAGAGGCCTAGCATTAGGCTAAAGCAGGGTTATAGATTTCAGACTGCCATGTAATTACATAATAAGCAAAATGACACAGCATAAGTATGTGGCCATGTGCTTGTTTATAGAAGGCATATCAGCATTAATGGAAGCCATAAATCAAACGTGTTACTCTTTAGCACCACCCATTCCTGTCAACTTTTAATGATGTTACTGAAATGTAAAAAAATAAAAAAAATAAAAAATAAACCTCTAGAAGCAACAACTGCTCAGCCACCAAGCAACAGTTTTACAACTTCCGAAAACAAAACTGCTTTAATGCTAAACTTTGCAGGGTGGGTTTTTGCATGATCACAGTAAACAGGCATTTATATATTAATGTATTATCAAAAACAGTTATATATTACAAATATAATAGTATATATTTTATATACATCAGGTGTCTGGAACTATAAGCGAATATAGTACATGTACAAAACCCAAGATTTGTAACATATGACGTAGTAGGGCACCAGTGGCTTAGGGTACTGTGCTAGTGCTATTTAACTAAGCTGACATCCAAGCTGTAGAATGATTCCCACCTCATGCATAAGACACCCAGGTTTCTAAAAGAAATGTGCATTCGGAACACACAATCTATCCGCTGCAAGACCGTGCCACTTGC
The DNA here is from genome assembly GCA_028566735.1 of Ammoglanis amapaensis. Classification (NCBI taxonomy): domain Eukaryota; kingdom Metazoa; phylum Chordata; class Actinopteri; order Siluriformes; family Trichomycteridae; genus Ammoglanis; species Ammoglanis amapaensis. The sequence continues at coordinate 18,135 of JAOUQU010421299.1, forward strand.
ATTTCATCCCAGTTGTGTCCAGTGCCTCCTAATCACTGATTAACTTAATGCACTTGGTTGGAAAGATCTAGTAGCCCAAGTTATCAGCTTTAAAGTCATTGTCTCACACACAAAGTCTCACTAGGGTTGGCAAAGGTGTGTGCTTGGCTTTTTCTTTAATAATCACATATTGTTGTTATTTGTCTTTAACATGATGTCACAGTGGTGCAAGTGAAAACTGTCAAGATTGTCAGATAGTCACAGGGAATGCAAGGGAGTGAAAAGCAATTCACCTAATAAATAATTTTACTAATAATTAATTTTCAATAAATTATTTTAATAAGAATAACATTAAAAATTACGTTATAATACATGTATATTTGACATGTACTGTATGATTATTTAGAAGTGAATTTCATGTATGTGTGGCATATAGGGTTGCACTTATTAACTAATAATTCTTGATTTGTATGTTTTAAGCCATTTTTTAGGTCATGGTAGATTAACTTTCAAACCTGTGTCTCAACCTGTGTTATTTTTTGTGTTTTTAAATACATTTTTAAAAGTTTGTAGCGGGAAATCAATGTTATAATCAACCCTGTTTGTGCAAACTGAAATGGATTTAACATGTTTTACTGAATGATGAGGAAACATGTTCTAAAAATGTTCTAATCAATTGTATAAGTGAGTTTGGTGCCATTGCTTCTGCACAGTCTAATACATATTGATGTAATAATATGTTATATAATTTAAAAACAGGGTGACCAGGTAGGTGTTAATAGAAAAGTTGCTGGCACGTCACATATTTTTATGTGCTATGTCACACGCATCACAAGTTTGAAAGAAACAGTGTCTGATTTTGTTGTGAAATGATGATGAATATGGGACTGTCAAAATAAAGGTGTAGTTGTCTATTATATCAACCACCATCAGAGCGAAGAAATGCTGAATAAAAAGCAACAACAGCTCACAATAGACTGCAGGACTATTCATCAAATCCATCCACTACTGACTACTTGCAATACAGTACAGTACAAGTACAAAAAAATATTCCTCTAGATGTGTGAGATCATCTAATCCACAAAACTTATAGACTGTAGCTTTGATTACTGTTAGTTAAACCTGTTTTTGTTACATTTTAATATTTTGTTTGAGCTATAAAATACTTTTTAACTGTATTATTTTTTATAATTTCGAATACCTTTTTCATTACTGTTTTTTTACACACAGTTGGGTTACAGCATTTAACCCAATCTAAGCAGTAAAATGCTCACACTAGGGGGTAATATTGAGCACACATGCTGGGTGTGATGGGCAGCCCTAGCCCTGGTGCTATGAGAGCAGTTTGTCATTGAGAGAGTCAATTATGTCTCCTGATGTAGCCGTGGTTGGTCAATTGGTCTGATTGGTCTGATTGGTCATTGAGACAGGGGCTGAGACCTGGAAAAGGAAGGAAAAGGAAGTTAAATCCATTCATTTTTCCATGATGTAGATTTACCATCGCTTTATTATATTTAGATATATCATGGTGGGACTCTGGGACATAGGGTGAACACACTAAACACCTAAACAGAACACACACACACATACACACACACCTGACTGCAATCCAAAGACTGCATGTCTTTGGATTGTGGGAGGAAACCAAAAACCACCGTGCCGCCCAGGTGTTATACCTTCAACCAACAATCTGCTAACCCAACTTATCAGCTTTAACGCCAAGGTTTCGCACAACAAACCACACTCGATGGACTCAGCTGCGCTTCTTCTGAATGCAGACGCACATCGCCGACTATATAAATGACGTCACAATGGTGCGAGTTGAAACAGGACTGGCAGGGCGGTTGGTTAGTGAGGGGGTGGCGAGGAGAGAGAGAGAGAGAGAGAGAGAGAGAGAGAGAGAGAGAGAGAGAGAGAGAGAGAGAGACTCCGCTTGGTGCTCTGGTTTGCACATGTTCTCCGCTTCCCCCCTCACAAGAAGCGCTTCTTCTCCTCCGTTTGCCCCGCGCTTCTGTAAAGTCTCACGTCACGTCAGTGGTTGAAACCGCCTCCGCAAACACCTGCGAACATGCCGAGCGACTAATGTGTGGAGCAGCTGATGTCAGAAGGTTCGGTCGGACCGGGAGCTGTAGATCCGCTTTTTCTGTCACACCGCGTCTCGTCTTGCGCTGCGTGAGAATGAAAAGTGCGCGCTGAGGATAAAGAGTGCGCTTTTATCATGCGCGGCAGTCGGCGATTTCACCAAGCATCCAGCATGTGGCTTCTATTGCTTCTTGACTTTTCGTTCGAGCTGGAGTGTATGGCGATATTTGGCAAACTTCGGTACGACGAGAAGCGCTTCTGAAGAACATCTGGAACGCCGCTGTGTCGGAGACGCGCACGTTCGGTCGATTCGATCCGCGAGAGGAGCGCATTGGTGGGAGAGTGTTTGTAGGGTTGTTGTGCTGTTGTGGAGGAAGGGGGGGATCTGGAAATTATTTTAGAGCTATCCGTCTGGAGATGAGAGCCTCAGTTCCATCTGGAGGGAGATTCCTAACTTGAGCGAGCGTGGACGTTTGCTCAGGGGTCCGATGTACATGCGAGAAGCGTCGATTCTGGATAGGTCTTAAGAAACATGTGGATACAGCGGTGTATAGAACACAGGTAACACACGTTTCTTCATACACACATGTCAGATGTTTGACAGCACATATTTTGTGTTCTGGTGATGTGATTATTGCGCAAAAACTATTCAGCAGAAAATAATATTGTGTGTTAAATTGTGTATTTTATGAATCGTTTTTCTAGCTGTGGGAATTTTATCTTACGCACTTAACGTGAACCTGATTAAGTTGCGAGTTTTTACGTCCGTGGTCGCTGGGGGTCGCCACGCACCCGCTCTGTGCATCAGCTCTGGCAATTAGGTCGCCTACCTGCTGTAAAACACACACACACACACACACACA
>JAOUQU010421300.1:0-10756 GCA_028566735.1 Ammoglanis amapaensis
GGTAGGTAGGTAGGTAGGTAGGTAGGTAGGTAGGTAGGTAGGTAGGTACTTTATTAATCCCGAAGGAAATTGAGGAAACTGTGTGGTCAAAACTCAAGAACTACTGTTGTTAAGTATTTATTTGTATAAATCTAAGAACATTATTGCATTGTGTGTACATTTTTAGCGTTTAGACTTTCACTGGACTGTTGGAAATGAAGCCTGCTGTGTTTTATTGAGTAATAAGATATAAGTATAAGGTTTATATTTTACTCCATGGCAAGTTACTGGCTAAACGGAGTAGATTCGGCGTGTTAGGAGTTCAGGAGCTTAAATGTGTGTTTGGTAAGAAAGCATCCAGAGCCCGAGTGAGTGCGCGTGGTGTTCAGACTGTGCGCGTGGTGTTCAGAGTGTGCGCGTGTACGCGTCATTTTGGGGAGGGCAGTGCGCTGCAGTTTATTAATCCTGCGCGTCGGAACATCAGCCAGCCAGGAGCAGTTCGGAGTCGCGGCGCGCGTCTGTCCGCGCCTGAAACCTGAAAACAATGCGTAAAAAAACCAAAATGTAATCTGGGGGAAGGCAAGGACGGGCGCGTGGACGCACGCAGACGGGTACAAACACTGGAAAAAAAGAAAAGAAGCTTTGCTTTTAAAAGACAGGCGGCAGATCGTTAAAGAAAACGCGCACCCAAAACGGCGGGGCGACTGGCGCTTCCAGGCACCGAGCCCTTATAATTAAGGGGCTGAAAGAAGATGACCGTGGTGCCCGGGGAGAACCTGGATGAGACCGTGGCCTTGGCCGCGCTGTGCCAGGACGCGTATGAACCCGAACGAGCGGATCAGGAGTGTTGCGAGCGGGTGGTGATCAACATTTCAGGTTTGCGCTTCGAGACGCAGCTGAAGACTCTCACCCAGTTTCCCAGCACGCTTCTCGGGGACCCGCGCAAACGCACGCGCTTTTTTGACCCGCTCAGGAATGAATACTTCTTCGATCGCAACCGACCAAGCTTCGATGCCATCTTGTACTACTACCAGTCTGGAGGGCGACTCAGGAGACCTGTTAACGTGCCTGTGGATATCTTCATGGAAGAGATTAAGTTTTACGAACTGGGCGAAGAAGTGATCGAGAATTTTAAAGAAGATGAAGGGTTTATTAAAGAAGAGGAGCGCCCTTTACCAATCAACGAATTTCAAAGGCAAGTTTGGCTCCTTTTTGAGTACCCAGAGAGCTCTGGTCCTGCCCGGGGCATCGCCATCGTGTCGGTCCTTGTCATCTTGATCTCCATTGTTATCTTTTGCTTGGAGACCTTGCCCGAGTTCAGAGAGGACGTCAGATCTTATGATGTCCACATGTCTGTAAATGGGACCTCTGTAGCATCCAAGAGAGCGAATCCCTTTACAGACCCATTCTTTATTGTGGAGACCCTGTGCATTATTTGGTTCTCGTTTGAACTGATCGTGCGCTTCTTGGCGTGCCCGAGCAAACCTGCGTTTTTCAAGAACATCATGAACACCATCGATGTGGTAGCAATCATGCCATATTTCATCACACTTGGTCTGGAACTTGCAGAGCATCAAGGGAACGGACAGCAGGCGATGTCTCTGGCCATCCTGAGAGTCATCAGACTGGTCAGAGTCTTCAGGATCTTTAAACTATCGCGGCACTCCAAAGGTCTCCAGATCCTGGGCAAGACCTTGCAGGCGAGCATGAGAGAACTGGGCTTGTTGATCTTCTTCCTTTTTATCGGAGTCATCCTCTTCTCTAGTGCAGTCTACTTTGCTGAGACGGATGACCCCGACTCTGGTTTCAGCAGCATCCCGGATGCTTTCTGGTGGGCCGTGGTTTCCATGACAACCGTCGGATACGGGGATATGTGTCCGGTCACGATCGGAGGAAAGATTGTAGGATCTCTGTGCGCGATCGCCGGCGTGCTGACCATCGCGTTGCCAGTCCCGGTGATCGTTTCAAACTTTAACTACTTTTATCACAGAGAAACGGAACACGAGGAGCAGATACAATACAAGCACGTCACGTGTGGTCAGCAGCCTCAGCACCAACACGGGTACGACTTCGACAGGAGTGACAGCAAGCCATCTCTGTCCAAATCGGACTACTTAGACTCGGACGACGCCGAGTCCAACAAGTACACGAACTGCAGTCCGCATAAATCCTACACAGGAAAACTCACAGATGTCTGAGGTTCCCAAAGCAACGCAACACTAGTGACGCACTAGAAACGCCGAGCGCGTTTTTACGCGTGGTTGCGCGCTGGGCTGGTGCGCGTTTTCTCATCCAGCAGTCCTTTCTAGTTCCGGAAGCATCAAGTGGTAAACAAAGCAGTCGTTTTTATTTAGTAATTACAAGTTGAAGAAGTAATACGAATATGCAAAGGCTGGATTGGTGGGATTTATTTTCCTTTTCTTGATTTGAACTGTCTTCCATGTTGCTCTCATGAATATGAAAGAAATACATATCTAGTCTCAAATATGAATCTAGAAATACTTAAACAGGCCTAACCAGCCCAACCTCGTGGAATAGCACTTTATTTGTGTACGCATAGTAAGAGATTACTTGAGTATAAACCATGCGATAACCGTTTTCAGTCGTTTATTTAGTTTAAAGTCTGGCAAAACTTTTAAATACCAGCGGTGCCACAAATACGTGATTATGAAAACAATTGTGTATCATCGTGAAGGGTGCAATTGGTGTTCCTTTGATTGTGGCAGCAATACAAAACCGATCACTTGGGAAACCACAATGGTTCGTATGGCATAATTTGAGGAAACATACACTCTTATAATAAATAAATGTGTTAGAAAAGTTCCTTTATATCTGTATAATAATCTAATTTGGGTTCCCTACGGTGATGTAAATGGATGAATTCACAAGCACACAAGGATCCAGTAGTCGTGCTCTTACAGAGATGATTTGGTTCACTGTTAAATGTTAAATGAGTTTCCCTGATAAAATATATGTTAGTGTTTAAACTAAATCAACTTTTACATAGTAGAGTATATTCTTACAAAGTGTACATGTGATTTGCCTAGCAAGAAAGGACCAGTAATGTCGTCATATCCAAATTATAGTCTAGTTTACAATAAAGCTTGAGATATACATTTTGCTTTAGAGATGTCACCAAATTAGCTATACATAAAATTAATAAAACGCAAAATGAGTTTCCATAACTGTAGAGGCCAAATGTAATTATGAAATAAGATCAAAAGGCACTCATCATCAAGCACTTTCATTTGTTAAATTACCTTCATTGCCCCCACATTATTCCCCCCACGCATTCTGTATAAAACTACATTCAAACTCATCTGTGTGTGTGTGTGTGTGTGCGTGTGCGTGTGCGTGTGCGTGTGTTTGGCATGTTCAGGGATTGTTTTAACCCTATGGTGCCATCTAGTGGAAGAGACCAAAACTGTGTAAAAACCGTGTTTCTATAGCAACCCTACTTATTATGACCCCGAGTCTGAAATGGTACCATTGCTATTACCAACAAAACTGAACTGTCACAAAAATAAAAACAAAAACATCTAAAAATTATAGTTATAATGGTTGTAAACAATGTTTTGGAAACAAACATCTACGATGCGAATGAACACAATTTTGCGCACCGCATATGTCAAAAAATCTTTTGATTGATTCCTGTTCACATTAAAATGCATTTTATTGTTTCAAATAAGGCCCGGGCTGTCTTACCCAAGAATCAAGTCCATGTATTCTTGCTGTGAGGTGACAGTGCTAAATACTATCCACCATCTAACTAAGCAACTAAGCCACCATCCTTGCCCTTGCATCAACCAAATTCTGATTGTATAAATGAATTAAATAGTCTTTTTCATTATTTAGGTTTTTTATCAGGGTGTCTCAATCACCTTACCTGAAATAAAAAGTGAGACAAATAATATCGCAGGCCGGCACTCAATAGAAACGTTCTAAAAAATAATAGTTTGGTTCAAGAGTTTCATCAAAACAGCTTACAATCATCTCCTTTTTAAAGTTGTGCCTTTTTACATTAGTTCCTCTTTTACATAATGTGCCTTTTTTAAATATATTCATTTGTTTGACTCATTTAGACTAATTTATAAAATACGACTTGGTTGAAGTAGTAGAAAAAGAAAGAAAGAAACGGTGACATTCAACAAATACTAATTATTTTGGACATTTATCAATACAATGGACATTTTGTCTATGTGCTTTAAATCATGAAACTACTTAAACAGATTAGAGTGAAACAACCGAAGCACTTTAGAGTGATTGTGGTGCTGTGTTATATGTGTAGAATGTGCTTTAGATAGCCATGTTTGTACGTAGTTGTATCAGTCTTACAGCTTTTTTGTCCATGTGTCAAAAATGTTTTCCTTATAACTTGTTGGATTTAGTTTATTCAGTGCACTAAGTGGTGACATTTATCTAACATAGGATTTTTGCCCTTGAGATGATCTATGTTTTAATGCAGCACTTAAATGCACACTGTACTGATCCCAGGTGCGGATCCTGGCATATGACCACTGCTACATTTTAAACTGAGTAATACCTGGATGTTTATTTGTTTGTCACACTGTTGTATTGTACTTGTATATTAGTATGGTACAATGGGGAAATGTGCTTTCAGTTAATTACCAGACAGACAAAAGCAAGTGGTTGTTGCTTGTGTGTTATTGTCTTGCTTTATATATTTGTCATTTATTGTCATTTATTTGTAACTTAGATACCTGGACTAAATAATTAAAAAATAGGCTGTCTGGCAGCTATAGATAAATGAATAAGATAAAAGCTGCTATGACAAGTAAAAGTGGCAAGTGGTATGTTAATATTCTAAGAATACCTGATGGGAATCATTATCATCAATCATGGCAGCATAAGATGTAGGTGTTACCTGCATTTGTCTCCGGATCATGCATCGCAGCTTCTTTTTAAGGATCCATATAAGTTCATCAATGCAGCAAATAGACATTTATAACCTAAAGCGTCCTTTGTTTAACCGAAGAGATCACTGAGAAAAGGAAAAGATTACTGATGCTCATTTAGGGAATTTTACCCTACAAGCCAATATTGTGGAATCAGAACAATAAAAGGACAACTGAGAGAGCAACTGTCTCCAGCTTTGTGTTGTGAGGGTCATAAACTGGGATCGTATTGTTTGGATTATGAGTGACTGTGGTTCATCAGTGATAAGGAATATTGTGTTTTCATCGTCTGCAGAAACAATGCAGGGGATTCCTGAAAAAACAAGGTGAGTAAACATTTTACAGACTTGTTAACTACTTAAACAACCTGAAACTGTGATACGAAATTAAAAATCTTTTTAGATCAAATTTTGCATAGTTTCACAGCACCATTCGTAAACCCGTTGTACCGTGTAGAACACACAAAATCTGCTATTTCACCATGCCATGCAAATATTTTATTCTTTAAAACACTGATTGAAACTTAACTACTTACATAAACATGTATCTCCATGTGTTTAAACCTGAGCACTGGGTATACACAAACCAAGTTTGCACAAAGTTTGGGCCATTCAGTAAACATTTTGACACTTATTTTATTGTAACGCAATCAGGAATGTGAATAGGTCAGTCTTATACCTGCACACTCTTGTTATAATCCATCTCTGATAAGTCCAGCAAAGTTGTTTGGCAGATGGTTTCCATTGTGTGTAATGGAATCTTGTTTTTGTAGTTGCTAAAAACAGATGCCATTTAGCTAGAAGGGAATGAGAATTACAGAAGCATGCGGGAACACGCTTTTATGCCATTAAATGCTTCTGCATCATATTTTTTAAAGGAGCAGTATTCAGGACTTTGGCCAAAACTAAACTAATACTGCTATCACATTTAGTTTATTTGTAAAGGGTGGTCTCCCCTCATCATTTCAGACTGGAGGTTGCCAGATACAGCAAGAACGTAAAACATGCCAGAATGAATATTCCTAATGTTAACAATAACAAGTCAATATTATTGTTTCTCAAACTCTTTCTTACTTGGGCAATTCTACTCACCTGCATGCAGACTAATGTATTGCAAACAAACATGCATAACGTCATTCAACTGTACAGAAAATCTGAAATGTGGTTAACTTTGATTCATCCACACATGCACACATTTCTTTCTTTCAAATGGAGCCTGCAGAAGACATAATGATAACAAAAAAATCACTGTATATTGTTGTTTGCTTCCAAACAAGTCCACAAGTCACTTTATCTTAGTTTTTCCACAAATGTTTGTCTTTTGAAAACCAAAATGATGGTCACTCTATGTCCTGTGAGTGGATGCTGTAAACACAGTAAACACTTCGGTAAAGTTTAGGGATTAAAGAAAATCGGAATAGGTGAATACAAAACGACCTGTACCACATTAATATCCTTGTCTTCAGAATAATTTAGTACTATTTTGTTGTTATATTGCAAATATTCCTTAATGTCTAGTGATATTATGTCTAGTGTTTTAGCAAAAAGAGGCAGCATCTTTTATTCAAGGACAAAATAAGAAAGTAAATGCAATGTCTTTTCTGCTGATGTTATATTAAATAAATAAACACATTGCCAAACTACTACACAACTGGATTTAAAAGTGAAAATGTATTGGAGCATTTTTGTTACTTTGTGTACTACACATTTCTGTAATGAAATAAACAATTATTATTGGGGGAAATGACAATGCACAAATTATTATGGTTTAACACTAGATGGCAGTAGATGGCATATAATTGCGTTAGCCCGAATAACTTCCGATTCGTTGTAATTACAATACAATATTTGTTTTTAATATTGAATATATAAAGTGCCCCAGTAAAATAATAATACAATTAATTTAAATCATCATGTGTAAACGGGGTTTTAACATTTTTGCATCACAGAAAAATGTGTAAGCTTTTAAGAGCTGGTAAGAATGTGGTCACACATGTTAGCATAGTTAGCAAATTAAAGCTAGAAAGTTGTCCAGAGTTATTAAACAATTATTTATCATTAATTCTAATCTGGTATGCCTAAAACATGGTAGAACTTTGAGTTTTGGCTTGTAATAAATAATTACTTTTAGTTGATCATAAAAATCTATGAAATGCTTTATAAATGCTTATAAAGCTTAACCATGCATGATTATGGCCTTAAAAGGTGGTTCTAAGAAGAACTTTCATAGTAGAAGTGTTACCATTCACAACTTCTTCGCGAATTCAGCTCCATCATTGTAACTGTCACTTATATCCCACCCCAAGCAGACAAAAACTGTTCTAGACAATTTATACGAGACCATAAATGGTCTGGAAAATAAACATCCTGATGCTGTTTTTGTTGTAGTGGAGGACTTTAATAGACCTAATCTGAGAAAGGTTATGCCCAAATACTTTCAACATGCAGTTACAGTTACAAATCAGGCAGCCTAGTCTTGGGAGCACTGTTATCAAAGGCGGGTACAAAGCTTTTCCACACCACACATTTGGAAAAGCTGATCACACCTCGATTTTTCTACCTGCCTACAAACAGAAGCTTAATCTGGATAAACAGTTCTCAGGTCAATCTAAAAGTTTTGTGAGGAAACCAACCTCACACTTCAGGTCTTTCGCAAAGTCAACAGACATGGACGTTAATAAATAACTCAGTCACAGACCATAGCAGTGTGTGCACAAAAATCAATATTAAATCTTTTCCGAAGATCAACATTGATAGAAGGATGGAACAAACTCAACACTCGTACTCCTACAAATCCGGTGATCCAGTAGCATACAAAAAAACCTGGTATGATCTCTAGAACAACAAAGTCTGCTAAAATATCTTACAAGGACAAGATTACTTTACAATATGAAGGATCTGACCACAATCACATGTGGTCTGGTTTATGCTTCATCACAGACTACAGAGGAAGAACCTAAGATGTAAACCCTTCCATCTCATTACCTGACAAACTGAACACTTTCTTTGCATGGTTTGAAGAAGGTAACCCCATTCCTTGCTGTTAAATTACCTGCCAGCAACAGCAACAATTTCCTACTGATTTCCGTTCCTGAGGTGCTGAGATACTTCAGAGTACTCAATCCACGTAAATCACCTGGTCCAGACAACATCCATCAATATGTGCCAACCTACTAGCTGAGGTGATTGGCATTTTAAAACATAAACTGTATTTATAAGAACTATAAAGGCAGTTCTAGGTTTAACCATCAGATGTCTCAGTCCACAAAATATTGTAAGTGATCAGTGCTTCATAACCAAGTTCAGCTGTTTGCAAACAGGTCTAAATATGTCTCTAAATAGGACTTTATATGTGTATCAATCCTACCCTGCTTTTCAATCCCTAAAACATCTTCCTATTGGAAGTATTTCTAAGCTTTTGTTTGTTTTTATTTTCCCATCCAGTTTTCTTCCAACTTGCTATTTAATGGTCTTTTATATATTTTTTGTCTTTTTATCTTTTTATCATATTTTTTGTACGCAAATTTAAATTTCTTTGCCCAGTTGTAACAATAATGCTTATTTGTTCGTCATGTGCTCCTAGTATCAAATGCATGACTGTGGATTCGTTTTTAATTTGTCAGTCACTCCACTCAACTTTACTACAATAACTTTAACTGATAACCTGGAAAAATGAAATGCCAGCAGTACCTGTTGTTGTGAAATCATAATCTGTGGAGATTTTTACAAATATACACAAATTATCTGAGTAAAACGGGGCCCTGACTTTAAGAACACATCATGCTTGTTTAACTGATTACCGAACTGATTACCAAAACATAGATGGATGTCTTTATCTTAATGCTTTACTATAAAATTAAATGATGATAAGCACCAGAAGCATAAACTAGCTATTTAACTTATACTGACAAAAGTATTCACTCACCTGCCTTGAATCACATATGAGCTAAAGTCACATCCCATTTTTAATCCATGGTGTTCAATATGACTTTGGTTCACTATTTGCAGCTAAAATAGCTTTAACTCTTCAGGGAAGTCTGTCCACAAGATTCAAGAGTGTGTTTATAAGGATTTTTAACCATTAATCCAGAAGTGCTTTTGTAAGGTCACGCATGGATCTTGGATGAGAAGTCCTCCATTCTAATTCATCCCAAATGTGTTTCTATTGGGTTGAGATCAAGATCAAGAGCTGGAATTCACTGAGCTCATGTGAGCAACACTTTTATTTTATTCTTTTATAGATAATTGTAAAAACAGTATGTATGTATGCAGAGTTGCTTCATTTTATACACCAGTGTCTATGAAAGTGATTGGAACAACTATCATTTGGATGGGTGAGCGAATACTTTTGGCAATATAGTGTATGTATGTGTAAGCATGATATAAGACATCAAAATAATCTGTACATTCAAAAATCATACACAGAACTACACAAACTCCACAGAGTCTGACTCTATACTGGCTGGTTTGTCAGCAGATCACAGGAAAAATAGATTTGTTCCGGCGGCAGCTTTGTTTTCATAGTGCTGTTTTCACCCTTTAATATAATGTCATTTGGAAGCCTGATGAAATAATAAGAATTTTTGTTTACTTTATTTGGCATTTTGTACACATGCATGTGTACAATACAACAGAATCAGTTTTGCTAGAACAGTGTTAGCTATTGAACAGTGCCCCTAAATAGAGGGGTTTAGGGCCTTGCCTAACAGCCTACAGCATATTCATGCCCGGATATAAACTCTCAGCCATTTAATTGATACCAAAACTTTCCACCCAAGAATAACTGGGGTTACCGACTTAAAGGCTAACATTCAACCAAAGACATAGAATAAAGAATATGGTATTTAGACTACAACTGAACTAGCCATGTCAGATATCTGTATTCTTATGTACACATACTGCGTGTGGTTGGCTCCGAACTGATCAGAAAAAGTATCAAAGACTTTGATAAAACATAAAACTTTGATAAAACTGTTTACAGTACATGTGTGTTGTCATAGCTTACATAAATTCTAGGTTTTGCACTGTTGTCATTAGGATTGATATGTGCTTGTCATTGTTATAACACGCAGGTTGAAACCAAAAATAAAAGGAAAACAAAAACATTGACATCAGATTGACTTTAGTAGTAAGGATAGATATATAAGATAGGTATCGTGTGCTTAAAATTGTAAATAATAACAAAACAATTAATTATTAGATAGTAACAAGGATAGCTGTTTCCAGTTTTAATGGAATGTTCTTAACTAATTAGATTCATACCCGCTAAAAGTCTCTGAAATGCATTCTACGTGAGAGCCTAGAGCTGTATGGAAATTACATAATTTAATAAAAGGCCTATTTTCTGCTCTATAGGCCCTTCAGTACAGAGAAGCCACTGAAGCATAGACCATACACCTGACAAACCTGCACCTATTGGATGCTAGAGAGGGGGAAAGCAGCATGTTTAACGAATAAATAAGAGTTTATACTATCTTTATTTGTAAACATTATATAACATTAACATTAAAATATAATTGCATTGTAATTAACAGTAAAAAGGTCTATGTTCAGGTGGCATGGTGGCTTAGTGGTTAGAACTGTCGCCTCACAGCAAGTCCTGGATTCGATTCCTGGGTAAGACCATCCAAGGCTTTCTCAGTGGAGTTTCCATGTGTTTTCTATGTCTGTATGGATTTCCTATGGGTACTGCAGTTTCCTTAAACAGTCCAAAGACATGCAGTCAGGTTAATTGGAGATACTGTACTGAAATTGTCCTGTGTATGTGTGCAACAGACAGGGTAAATAGTAGGGCTGACCGCAATTAATCGATTATTCGTTGGTCGACCGAAAAAATTACTAGTCGGCCAAATTTCATTGGTC
>JAOUQU010421311.1:0-10754 GCA_028566735.1 Ammoglanis amapaensis
TTCCTGCGACTAGTCGACCAATGGAATTTGTCCGACTAGTAATTTTTTTGGTCGACCAACGAATAATCGATTAATTGTGGTCAGCCCTAATTATTACTAATATTATAATTGCTTGGGCCAACCATCCAGGGTGCCGATCCAAACACTTTGGATCATTCTTTCTGCAAGTTTTTCATAGACTAGAACAATAATACTAACTGGTCTGAAGTGAGTGAAGAGTTTAGATTTTCTTCACAGTGTCTTTATGATTCTTCCAGGTATTAAAGGATTTTTCCACATCTCAAAAGCCCTCAAATTAGCTAAACCAACACACACATCCAGGATAACCGGGACAAAGACGTTAGTACAGGTAAATGAATTAACACAGATATTTTTTTTATTTTAAATTTCTAAAAGAATCATATAAAAGAGATCCGGTTGTTCAAAGAGATAATGTAATGGGGTTCTGTTTCACTGTATATAATAGTGGTATGGAACCAGAAAGCATATTATTAGCACAAAAGCGTCTATTCGGTTGTTAGTGGACACCTGCTTTGTTTGTCTATGGTGCCACCCTGATAGTGGTTACTGAAAGTCTAGTTTTCATGATTTCTTAAACCATCTCAATGTTTACAGTCATAATGGAAAAATGTTAAGTCAGTTGTATAATGTAAATACTATGCTGCCAAACCAGAAGATTACATCTTCCAGAGAAACACCTTATTTTCTCTGAAACTGTATCTTTTTTCATCGATCATGTCACACACTAGATCAGCCATGCCCACTGCCATTTTTACATTAGTTGTCACCACATACAAATCTTGCATATATTGAAAACCACTGATATCTGTGATGATCTAGATAGGGTGTGTCAGGCTAATATGAACTACCTCTATAAAGGTATTGTAGCTCTGCGGAACAGGTTTTGGCAGATATGCTGTAAAGTAATATAACATGCACAGTGAGAAGTTACAGTGTTAAAAGGGCAGTGGCATGGATATATTACATAATCTGAAGTAGATCATACAACAGAATACATGTGGTTTTAATTTACAGTTTAGGGCAGCTGTTGCCCCAGGCAAGGTCCTTCTTCCACTCCGTTGTCCCACACGGGGTTTCTCAGACATGTGACTGCACTGCTAAAAGGTGAATGAGAAAGTAAACTTATTTCATCCGACTTCCTGAATGGCATGGCATTTTAATTATATCCTTGTCATTATGTAATATAATTTGTTAACACATTTTTCATTTTAAATGCAACTTATTGAACAAATGCTCTGACTAAAATAGTAATATAGTTTAATTGATATGTTGCACTTTAGACACATACAAGTATTGATCATGCAGGATGCTTAATCAAAAGTAATACAACACTGTACAATACTGATTCATCATGGCACCTGGGTTAATATTAGGCAGCAACATTCTATCCTCAAAGTTATTGGGTGATGTTAAAAGCAGGTAAATAGGTGACCAAGATTTGGTCAAATTTAGCAAGAGACAAATTGTGATTTTTAGACCAAACTGCTCTTGTGGGGTGTTTTACGCAATCTGCTATAGTCAGTATGTATTAAATGTGAACCGGCAACAGGGTCATGGGCGACCAAGACTCATTAAGTTAGAATACACAGTGCGACAAAATGTTGTGTTGAAATGACAAATGTTATCTTAAATAAAAGATTTTGAGCCAAGTCTAAGCTTCCTCAACTTAAGTCAATACAGCACTGTGTTTATAACAGGGGTCACCAATCTTTTTGAAACTGAGAGCTACTTTTTGGGTACAAACTAATGCGAAGGGCTTCCAGTTTGATACACACTTGTGAATCACAAATTTATAACCTTTAATTACATGTTACTATTAATAATTAATGATATTCATCTATGTGAAGATGCTGATCATGTAAATGATTTCTCACAATAAATGATTTCAACAATAATTTAATAAGGTATGAAAAATAAATATCAATATGCAAAATATGCAGCTATTATTAGAAACACGCTCGCGGGCCACTCATGAGATCCTTTCAGGCGACCTGGTGCCCGCGGGCACCACGTTGGTGACCCCTGGTTTATTCAGTATATAAATGTATAACAATGTGCAATTGCTTTTCTCAAATACACCTTACAAAGTGCAATGATAGTCAAAACTTACTTTTAAATATGTTTTACTTCTAAATGTGTAATTATGTAATATGATTATGTTTTATACTTTATATTTGTTGTACTGAGTGATTTGCTATCGATTTGTAACAATTATAAATCGTAATAAAGGATTATCTTATTTTTTATTTCAGTTAGTATGTACCACGCATTATTGATCCGACACACATTTAGGTTACTGTTTAAATTAGTTTTCACTGGCAGTGGTTTGAATAGCTTTAAGAAGATTATTAAGACTAAATCTGAGTACAGAGGTAAACTTTAAAAAGCGAGCAACAAAGAATTAAATTTAGTGTATGATGCTCAAGGTAGCAAAAAGGCAAGACACGTCCATCTCAAGTGATGTTAAGGTATTGCATTTAAACAGAGAATAACCAATGAAATACAAAATATATTCATAGTAAAATCTTATTTTTTAAACTTTCTTTTAAGGGACACCATTAAGACACTATAACAATCTTGATTAGGGTTTACTGGGTTTCTTTTGAGGGCATTTATGCTTAATGATTAACAGTGAACACGACAACAGTTTGACCTTATAATTACTGTAAAGAACTCTATTAAGCCTATATTTATCACACATCAGTTTCCTGGATGTTCATATACTCATATACATGTCCTTTGCATACCCATCCGATGTCAATGTTTACAGCACACTGTGATTTTATGGTGTGCAGACGATTTATAGCTGTACTTTATCTCCTTTCTGCTGCACACAGAAACTCACAGGAAGGGTCTAGGATTTCTTTGTTAAACTCTGTAATACCATACAGATGTCTGAAAATGACATTCGTTTAGCTTAAAATCATTTATATAAAGGAAAAAGCAAAACATAATGGAAAAGATTTAAGTAATTCATCTGACAATCCCCTGTTAGACATAAATGCAAGGATTCACTTCTTTTCAGTGACGCAGACCATGTATTGACGTTAAATGATAAAGAGAGCTGGCAATCCAAAACATCCCACATTTAAGATATTAAATAGGTTAAGGTCAGGGATTTATGCACGCTGGTGGCCTTCTATACCGAACATCATAAAAATTGCTATGTTTAACATTTCAGAGGTAGAAGCACATTTTATAAAGAAGGCCGGTAATGCTAAGACAATAAGGTACAGACCAAGCTGTACTTACATATTATATTAAATTTAACCTGCATAATAATTAATTATTTACCAAAACTATTCCTACATACTGTATATCAAAAAACTCATCTTGATAAAGAGAAGTCGTGCTGTGTTCTGAAGTTTATAGGCAGCACTTATGTGCATGTGTCACAGTCTGAGAGACAATCAGTGACCATGTCTGAGAACAAAGATACAGATCCACGAGTACACACTTACAGTCTAATCTGAATTATTATTAATTTATAATATAATATAAGTTAATCATGAGTTGCTGTTATAATCATTTTGAATGCAATATTTTTGATGTGGACATCCACGAAGTTCTAACCAGTAAGCCATGGTGCCACATATTATTATTTGTGATGGTTTTAACACATTTTATTTGTATGCTTAATATTATTATCAACAATATTATGGTTGTTATTCTTGTTTTGTTTTTTTACATTCATTTTGCCATCTGGGTTTTGCATTAATGCTCTGTCAATATATTTGAATGGCAAGTTATTCTGAGCTATAAAAGTTATTCATTGAAACACAAATACCCTCACTAGACCATAACAAACATTTAACAGCTAGCATTAATTTGACACCCACCAGGATACAATTATTATTTTAACTTACATGATGTTACAGTATGAGTTATCACTCTAGAGAAAAAGCTATTTATTTTATTTTGTTCGAGTCACTTTTGCTTGTTCAACTGCTTTTCACCTGGCTGTTGTTGATTTCTGGACCTTCCGACATTGTTATAAAAGCGCACTGGGTACCGATCTAAACAAGATACTGGAATTGCTTTTGCCAGGACTTCTTGCAGCGAGGAAAACCACCATGCCACCATTGAAGACGTTTAGAAACCTGTTTAAAGGGCCAGAAGTTACAGCGATATGGAACCTTTTTCTAGCTTATATACAATATATAAAGTTAAAGAAACATTAATAAACTATTCTACACTATATTATATAAATGTCCTGTAAATTAGTGTATTTCCAAGAAAGTGCAAGCTGTCTTAATGAACTATTAGTTTAACATGTTGTGAATCATAGTACCTGTTGAGAAAGCTGATGAGTCTCTAATACACCAAAACTTAACAATCCAGTTACCTGAGTAAAAAAAAAAGCATTTGTATTGCACTGTTCATCTAGCTTTGTGATGACGTCTAAAACTCTAGGCTGGGCCCTCACCTAATACCAGCTTACGTTTGTCAATAACAGAACTATCAAAAGAAGAATGTCGGGTGGTAATTATTCTTTATTTTACTTCTTGATCTGTTTATATAGAATAATAATGCACATAATTAATTGAACTATAACACATATCTGACATTGAAGTGTTGCAAAAAAAAATTTAAAGTATGATAAGAATATTCAGCTCTGGAAAAATTGAAAGTTTACAAATGTATGTTTACTTATTTATGACTTCTTATAACTTCTGTATAAAACATATTTTAATACTAACTGAAGCTCTCCATGGTTAAGCAGTGGAGAGTCTGAACTTCTCAGTTCAATCTTGGGATGCTGGTTGGCTGGATACCACCCTGGTCACTTCACAAACCATTGCATTGTAGTACTGGTCCCAAGACTGGATAAATAGAAGTGTTGTGTCAGGAAGTTATTCTGTAAACTCTTTCTCAAATCAATACTGAGGATCACGAGCCGCTGTGGATGATCCCAAACGGGAGAACCTGAGGGCCGGGTCAGTAGGGTAACTAGATATATATATAAATAATACTTCTAAAGATTATTATCAAATTGGTGCTCTGTCTCCAGCTAAATATGTTATGTTGTATTAGAATTAAAATTATACTAGAAAAGAAGGAGGCTTTGGGGGCATAGTGGTTTAATGGATTGCCCTGTGTCTCTGGCCCTGAGTTTGATCAGTTACTTTCAGAGTCTAAAAACATGCTGTCAGGTTAAACACTGACTTGCTTGACCTCTACGCGTGTATGCCTGTATGTGCACGTATTTGTGTTGATTTTGTTTGTTAATGAGTATTTTAATGTCACAAGTTTTAATCAGACGCAGTCATTGTTGAACACCAGCAGGAAACCTGGCGAGAACATGCAAACTTCACACAGAAAGGACACCAGGAAGTTCTTTGTGTGTGTGTGTGTGTGTGTGTGTGAAGATGTACTTGGGGAGTACGCCTGTGACCCTGACGAGAGCGACTGAGATAACGATACTTAAGGCTTCCTGTTAGAGCAAATGAGAGGAGACCAGGGGAGTCGAACCACTAACCCTTCGTGTTTTGGGTAGTTATGTCACGGGCGCGACCGTGCACAATGACGTCATTACACCTCCTGTAGATTTAAAGCACCGATCCCAGTTCTAACGACTTTTCAGCACGATTTGAGTGAAGGTGTAGAAGTGGGCGTGGCCTTCGATGACAGGGAACGCGGTGGAGGCGCAGTTTATAAGCTCACTGTGCTTTACTGAGGTGCTTCTGAGCGTAAAGTAATCCCTGTCTCAACTTCTCGGATCTCAAACCGGCAAACAATAACAACATTTACCTTCGACAGAACACTTTTCTCGACAGAACACGACAGAACGATGTGTGGTAAGTCAAAAAAAGTCCACCTTAAGACTTTTTATACTGTTCTGCGTACAAATGAATCGCTAGTGCAGGAGTCGGCTCTTTGACTCGGCTCTATTACATGTCAAATCGTTCGATCCGGTGCGTTTATGTGATTCATTTAAACATGGGCTGATAAAATAGTAACAATAATAAAAGTGCATAGACAGGAACTGTCTCCAGAATACAACCAGTATTCAATTATATCTAATAGTTGTATGTTGTGTTAAAACTATTATTATACTATTAAATGGCATACCATGCATTTTTATTCACTATTTAAATCTGGACTGAGTTGTAATACGTCACATGAATGTACCCATGTACACTCACACCCAAGGGCAACTCAGAGTCATCTAAGAGGTGCCAAACATTTGTATGTTTTAGGATGAGGGAATGAAACTGGACCGAGCAGAATAATGATGATTAAGTATGAAGGGAACACATGAAACTCTGAACAGACCCATATCCAGATCTTAAGGACACTTTTTTATGATGGACACACACTGCACTAGCTGTGCCACTATTTTCTTATGCAAAACTTTAGTTCAAATAAGAGTTCTAGCAACATCATTATCATTATCAAGTTATAAACAGTTTGAAATTCTTCTACTTCAATGCATGTATGCTAGACAACATATATTATATATACATGTCATAGAAAAATTGATCAATGCTTAAATTTCATATAGTTCCTATTGTTTACGTACCCACTATCTACCTAGTATGATGTTTTTTTGTCAGGAAATTGGTCTACTTATTCACCCAGTGGCACCCAAATGGCCAGTTTTGTTCTGCATTCCACTGTGTTCCAGATACACTTCTCACACGCACATGCACACGCACACGCACACACACACACACACACACACACACACACACACACACGCACATAACGAGTTTGACTGCAACTATTTTTATTGGCTACATGTAATTTCAGGACGGACCAATATGATAGAAATTGCAGTAAATAATGAGACCCTGACCAGCTTTTATCATCAGAAGCTTCAAGGCACCTGTTGGAAATTGGCACATTCAGGCTCGATCGAGTCTTATTGCTGATTAGACAGTGTGGCAGCTTTTAAACCCATCCCTGCTGCTTTTGTGTCCACGATAAATCATATTCGACACAGTCCTAGGTCACACCTTTCCAAACTTAAAATGTAATTACAGCGTACTGTATTTTAATAGGTGCAGCCGTACCCTTTTTTATTCTGTCTATTATGTCAGTTGCCAGTTATAACCACTAATATAGAATGGGAAACTTTATTCTTCTAATGTATTTGCATATGTTTAAATGTTTATTTAGGCTCAGTACTGTTGTGTGATGCACTGGCAGTATACATGAAACCTAAGCACTGTAAACATACTCGCGTATGCAAATAATGGATTTGATCAACTCTTTCTAGGTGACTGTGATTTTTGTATTCATCATAAACCCAATAGGCAAACACACAGTACATTTAACTGTTAAATGTTCTATATGCAAATGTAATTAATAGAAATGTAATGACAAGAAAGAACGCTTCACTGATTTTACATCACTGTTCTTTGGGTTTAAGAGGCCTTTAAATTTGGTATGTATAATACCAAAGACTCAGTTGTAGATATTCATTGTTTGATAAAAAAAACCTTATAATGGCATGCATTAAGTCTTTGTCATCACATGTTTTATAGCCATTAATCTTTACTTTTATTTAATCTACTCATCAGGCATTTTTGCTTACCTGAACTACAGAGTGCCCCGTACAAGGAAGGAGATTTTTACAACGCTAGTAAAAGGATTACAGAGATTGGAGTACAGAGGTTATGATTCTGCAGGTAAGGTTGCCCCTCCCAAAGGACCGAATCTCATTCCAGGATGTTCCGGTTACACAGACCACTGCAAACAATGGCCTATTTGCTTTTATTTTAGCATAAAGAGGCCAAGTACTTTATGTCCTAGACACAGTGACATCTATTTTTATCTGTTAATTGATACAGATCAGCTTGTGTGTTCTGCAGTTTCTTTGACAATACTGTACTGACTTCTAGATTCCTTCTAGAAAATGTTAGCTACCGTTTAAACAGGTTAGTTTGTTGAATATGATATCTGTTGCACTGAAGTTTTTGTAAGTGCGAGTAAAACATGACCATGCAAAGATATAAATATTCATCCACTAGGTTTATTTTTAGTCGCTTGATGTTGTTTCTGGGTATTATTGTAACGTTTGGAGATCTACTCTTCTTAGTGTATTTGAACTGGCTTAACAGGTTCTAAAGCTGTCATAGTTAAATCCATTGTCTATTTATTTCAGGTATTGCAGTGGATGCCATTGGAGAAGAAAACAAAAATGCTATTTGTCTCTTTAAACAGAGGGGCAAAGTAAAAGCGCTTGATGAGGAGATCTACAGTAAGTGAAGTCATTTTACGCAAGGCAAATATTTTAGCAACATTTAGCCATGTAACATTTAGTACATTTACTATACCTGTGTGTAAATGTAATGCTGGGCATGGGTTCAATTCTTTTTGTGTCTAAAGATGTGCAGTCAGGTAAAATGGAGATGGAAATTGCTCTCATTTTGAATGTGTCACCCTGTAATTAATTGATAAAATGGCAAACTGCCTAGGGTGGTATCGCCCTGTTGCCCAATGAATCAGTGATGGTAAAACTTGAACGAATGAAGAAATGAATTGAAGCTAAACGACAGCAAAACCTAAAATAAAATGTGGTCCAGTTTCTGCTAGTGAACCATTTTTATGAAATTAAATATGTTCACTCTAGCATTTATTGATTTATTTTTTTGCCATCTTACCCCTTTCAAAATAATAAGTTTCCAGGACAACACTGCCATGTGTCTCTGTTTATGCTGTGTCGGTGTGGTCCTAGGCAACACTCTAGTCATGCATCCCTATATTCAGTGTCTACACCACTCTTTTCTGTCTCACTTGATTATTACAGTATGTCTTCTGCTTTTTCTATAGCTAAAATCGTTGTTGTTTTTATACACAATACTGAGGCTTGTTTGTGGTACCTATGCTTTGTTGATCTCAGCTTCAGCTCTGCTTTCAGTTGTATCCTGTGTAGTGTGACTGTGTATTGTGTTGTGCATGTAGATATACCTGTAATCAGCTTGACTTTTGTCTGATTTGACCTTTGCTTTGGAATTCCCTTTGATAAACGCCAGATATTATACATAAACTCAATCTGCAACCCGCCAAGTAACAGTTTCTGCCAATCTGATACTGCAGTGGATATCAGCCACTGAAACTTCAGGAGATCAGGAGACAAGACAGTTATTGACTGAATTTAAAGCAAGAATATATGTTATCTAACAGCATTTAGCATATTAAATGGAGCTGTTAATTTTTATAGTTGCCTTCATTAGCTTGCTTGTCTTGGACAAGTTTGTACTGGCCGAAAGAAATCATGTACCTGAAATCACTGCTGGCATTTAATTTGATTGTTTGTGTTTTTTTTGTTTATTGTGTCTCCTGAATCATCTCATGTAAACTTATAATCTTTGTTTTGGCAGAAAATGACTCTGTGGAGTTGGATGTGGAACTGGACACGCACTTCGGTATTGCACACACTCGCTGGGCAACACACGGAGAGCCCAGTGCTGTCAACAGCCATCCTCACCGCTCCGACAAGAACAATGGTAATTTATGGGATTATGCTTTAATTGAATAATTACCAATAAATCTGTAGCATTGTTTTATTATATTGTTTTATGACTCAACATCACATACACAATGATCACTTACTGTCCATCAGTAACTAATGAGTGCAAAGATAAATAACAAGTAATACCTGACTAGTCATGAGTGAAACTTAGCTTCAGACAGTCCGTCTTTAAATGTGCTTGATATATAAACAGTAAAAATTTTACTTTGCAGCTTGGGTTTTGTTAGGACTGCAGATTTGAGTCCTGCTTTAATATTCAAGAATTTACATGTATTTGTTACTTTCTGCTATCATTTTTTTTCCAGTTGGAAAGTGGTACATCACCAAACTAACACCAAGTGAAAGTCAGGAACACAGGAACACAAGACTCACACATTAATTTAATCCAATTAATATCACAAATTGCTTTTACTTTCATTACTTTAATATACAATGCATACCAATGTCAAGACTCTTAACTTTGCTGTTTAGCTTAACAATGGCCGTCATAAACTATATTATATTAGGATCTATCTTTCTAGATCTTGTTTGTATTGAAATTTATAACAGCAACATATGTGACACATGGTACCTGTTTTGACAGCAAACACACCTATCATTCCACAGCTCCTACATACTTTACATGACCCCACCTAGTTTGCACGCATAATAAGCTAATGAAGGGTCTTGCAACAGCTGATACGTAAGAAGTCTTATCTAGTCTTTTAAAAAACAAAGTAATGAAAACAGTGCAGTGCGTAGTAGTCTTTGTGTCTATTGTTAGATTTAAGATAAAGCTTAGTTAGACACATATGTGCTAGTATAACCTGTTTATCTTGATTTATCTCAAGAGGAAGGTTAAGCAGTGAATGAAAGAAAATGGATTGCGTGGTAATAAGGAAATAATGAACTGAAACATTTCTGCCATTTATTTTCTCTTTTCCTTTTGCTCTTATTTTTTATATTGCAGAATTTGTCGTGATCCACAATGGGATCATCACCAACTACAAGGACCTGAAGAAATATCTGGTGGGTAAAATGTTTGCAATACATAACACGTTCCTATGTTATGAGATAGTTAATCATGCATACAAATGTCTTCCCAAATGTCTTCAAATTTCTTAATAGAAGTACAACTTTATCATTCTGAGGGTATTGGAATAATGTTCATAATAATGTACTTAATATTAAATATATAATCACTAGGGCTGACCGCAATTAATCGATTATTCGTTGGTCGACCGAAAAAATTACTAGTCGGCCAAATTCCATT
>JAOUQU010421322.1:0-10751 GCA_028566735.1 Ammoglanis amapaensis
CATACATACATACATACATATACATACATACATACATACATACATACATACATACATACATATATATATATATATATAATCGCATTGCTTGCTTTAACAGATTATAGCACTCATGTTGGTCAGGGTGAGTGTCGGTGGAGTCCGGGTGTCTTTGACTCCAGTCGTTCCAGTTTTTTTGAGAGGTAACGTGTTCTTTATCCAGTTCTACAGGATTATTACGTATTTCTTTTAATTATACTATATCTTTGTTTGAATGCTTTTACCATGTACACCTTCTCACTCTGCCAGACCTGTATGAAACTATTTATTTGTTTTATTTTAAACCAGCGAGCAGAGGCACCGCTGGTTCAGCCACGAAGGGAAGCGAGCAGTGGAGACGCTGATTCAAGATGGAACCGACAGACAACCGGACCGAGACGTCGAGCTGGAGCTGTGTGTTCTTAACATGGAATCAGAACCACAAGAGATGCACGCTGAGGTGTAGATGCTTAAAGATTTGCAGCAGTCTGACTCTGTAGAAATATGCCAGACACTGACATATTTCTAGACACTTTGTACTCTACTTAGCAGCATGGCTAATTTATTTTTCATCGTCAGGTTCCTCTGGAGGAAAGATCTGCTGATCAGGTCTCCAGCGTGTTCAGAGAGGATACAGAGGAGATAACCGAGCACATGGATTTTCATTTACTGCAGGTGCCGACGTTTAGGTTAGCATCACTCCTACTATAGTTATCAAACTACGTTTTGAGACTGACCTACGAGATTTTTGTCATTTTGCCTCGATTCATTACGTAGCTGTTCTAACTTTTGCCGTTTTTACCATTACAGGAAATCTCGTTCTCCTGATGCCATCAGTCTGAGCAATTTAGCTATTAAAACTGGATCACTAAGACCTGCAGAAGGAGTTAGTCTCAGCCCGGGGCCCGAGATCATCCTGACCGGAAGCTAAGCAGATCCAACCGAAACTAGAAGTGTAAATCCCTCCTGGATGAAGGCTGGTGCCACAATCCATTACAACGTAGAAGACTCTTTTCACCATTGTGCTTTTACACACTTAGGAATTATTCCTCCGCATTTAACCCAATCCGTGCTCACATTTACACATTAGGGGGCAGCAATGAGCTCACATTCACGTAGTGTTCTCCAACCCTGGCCACAGTGTCCGGGGAGCAGTTTAGGGATTCGGTGCCTTGGACTCTCTAATTCGGACTCTAAAACAAACCCACAACCTTCTGATCCCAAGCACAGTTTTCTAATTAGTAAGCCATGACTGTTACCTAAGGAATTATTCACAGGTAATAGATAACCATAGGCGTTTTTAACACAATATTTAGAAATGTCATACAATTTTAATCCCATCAGCAAAAATTGTTTGGGGTTGAGCATGTAGCCACTGATGCGGCGCTGAATAATCGTCATCACAACCACCATGTGAAAAGCCTTAAGCTTTATTGAGCATCCAAAAACATGAGGAGTTCAAGCTGGACTATTATATATATATATATATATATATATAATGTATCATGTTAATATGTATAGGAAGTATAGGCCTCGTGCTAGGTCAGTATAATGTCGATTGCTTGTCTCATCATGCACTGAATTGAAAAGATATGAGCACTTTGGTATTTCGTTTTGGTGATCTCAGGTTCGGTATTAAACCTGCTGTACTGTGTGTGGCTCAGATGACGTGGTACAGTATATTTTTTACTGTGTGTTTTTCACTCGAACACTCGATCTGTAATAGCAGGTACTGTGTTGTTGACATTCTGGATCGTACACAGCAGTTTCTTTCGAATGCTTGTTATTAATCAGGCGCTCGTATTCATGTCGTCAGTAGAATACATTCTGGCAGGATGGTTTTAGTTCAGTTAATATATGAACAGTGTTTGTATTTTTCAACACTTAGCTTTATTTTTTTGGTTTGGAGAATCCTTACCTAGCATAGCATGCCTGCTATCATTTCTGATCACTTTCAGATCTTCTTCGTGTTCGAATGCAGCCCTGGCTAACTTCTGTGAAGTTGTTTGTCTGATTTAGTTTTTAGGTTTTGCAGTGCAAATGTAAATGTTTAGCAGTCAATAGCCGGGTTTCCATCCAAACGTTTCGCAAGTGTAATGTGCTTGTATGAATTATGGGCAGAGAAAAAGTTTTAAAATGTGCCGTTTCAATCGACGACATTCGTGCGGAAAAAAAACTGTACATGATGTGTCGATGCACTGCAGACAAACGAGCAAGATAAAAAGATTGCATTCGTTTTTTGCTTTAAGTATAATTATGCTTCTGTAGATGAGCGTGCGAGTGTCACAAGTCACACTTCAACTCTCCCTCACTGACTAGTCCTGGTGAAGATGCTTTGTTTTTTGAACCACACTGCCATTTGATATTTGTGATATACTGCACCGCACTTTGCACAAGACGAGTCTTTGTTCCAGAGCTTGGAGACTTTCGTTTCGTACTATGTACAATACTAGCTTTTTCTAATCGCAGAAATCAAGACGCCATGCTACAGAATGAATCGAATTCTAGCGTATCATGCACCATCATATTATAAGTCGTTATGTGTGTATAATTGTTTTATTCATTTTGAATATGAAAACGGCCTCGTCATACCACATGATTATACGTTTGTTTGACATCTTTGTATGAGTTATTTGTCTTTCAAGAAATAATTTTGCATGAACTCCATGTTGCATTTACAACTCTGTTTTAAATCAGTAATAATGCAGTACCCTGATGCTCATGATGACATGCATGCTCAGCAGATGTGCAAACCTGGAGGCAGCTGTTGTTCAATATTTTTATGTCTGTATTAGACATTCTTTCGCAAATCTATTGTTCGATTTATTCATTATTATGAAGTACAAGATGGTACACATCCATCGGTTTATATGGGCAACGCCATCGTTAGATGGGCTTACCGCACAGCTTTATTTTGATCTGATATCCTGTATATGAGATGAAATACATATGAGTAAATATTTATCAGATAATCAGTTATGTTTTGATGAAATATGAACAGTATTTTAATGCGGTTTTTAAATGTAGAACGTGATCTATCTGCTTAAGGTGATGTGAAACAGGTGTATTACATGCAACTGTCATGAAAAATCTGGTTTTCATTTTCTCTGTATTGAGAATTAATAAAATGACAAAAGAAACTCAAAAAGAAGCTCAAATGTTTTTTTTTTGTACCTGCAGGCTGAAGAAATCAAGATTTGCCATTAAACAAGTTAATGGGTTATTTGCACTGATTTGACATGTATTAATCCGAACTAAATGTTTTATCCTAATAAGGATTACAGAAGTTTACTCAGTAGTGTTCAATACACTTCATTAGCTGTACCGAGTCCTGACTTCTGTTCAACTTAACATTTTTGTGATTATTTGAAATCAAAATACAGTTAAAATCATGTGTATTTGTACTATTAGTAGATAATGTTGATGAAAAAAGTAATTGAGAAGCAGTTCATACAGGTTTTGATTAGCTTGAGTATTGAACTGCCTATACACCTTTATTTCAGGCCTATTAGTAAGTCATGTAGAAGTGTGTGTGTGTGTGTGTGTTTAGACCTAACCGTTTCCTGTCATGAATGTAATCGAAGTTTAAGACCTTACAAATATAAATAAATGATATTATAACCTCTTCGGTATACTAGACATCCGACATCAAACGAGATCCACACAATGGAGCTAAATCACCACAAACATTCTGACTGAACCGGTTCTGATTTATTTTATTATTATTTAAAAACACTGTCAAGATATCACAACAATAACTGATCTCATTTAATTAAAATGAAATATTATAATATGAATTATTTCAATTCTTAAGGGGTTTTCTGGCATCAGTTGCTACTAGTTGCTGTTTTATTTCTTATCATTAATTAAGTTTCTAGTACTATTACTAGTATTATCTACTATCTAGTACTTTACTGTCTCAACTTATAGTGCTAATAAGTAAACTGCTAATAAAGATGATATTTAATCATTCTAATGCTTTCTCTTCAATTTAATTACCATTTCATACATTTCATATTAATGAATATAACTTCTAAGAGTTTCAGAGTAATTAATTTAGCCTATTCTACGTTAAAATGTGTTTTTAATCAAGTACTGGCTTTTCATAAATTAGAATCAATGTGTTGAAATGAACAATAATAATATATTTTGTCTGTGTTAAACGATATAGGTGTGATTTATTCAGCCGGCAAACAACTATGAACGACTATTGACTATATGAACGACAACTATTTCCTTTGGATTAAACATGTTTATAAAACCGATCTGTGTATAAATAAGATTTCTGTAAAACCAGGAGACTCTAGAAACTTCCATCAGCTGGATGAAGGTTTCGTGTTTGTTATCATTTCGGACTGCAGCCTGTAATACGCATGCGCTATCTGCTGTCGATTTTGCGCACGCGCATTTGACTCGGGGTTCGGTTTGTGTTTACGGCGTTTGTTGTGCTGAGTTCTGTCAAACCTGTGCGGAATAAAACCAGCCTTTCGAAACAAATTAGGTAGGACATTTAACGACATTCCTTTCGCGTGTCTTTGTGTGTAGAGTGCATGCGAATCTCGTCGTTATTCTTGCGTATATATTAGCTGCAGAGTTTAAGTCTATAATATACAGAGATGCTCTGTTAGCCTTCTAGCTGCTGTAGAGACGCCTAGTTCACGTCGACTGCTTTTCCCACCTGTTTTCAGACGACTTGGGTTTTCCGCGCTACGGTTGGACGTTTCTCCAGACTGACTTTGTGGGCAGCCAATCAGGATCACGTTCGACTTTAAGAAATGGGCGGGCTCTAACGAATATGGGTGTCATTACAATAACGCAGTTAGCCATTCTACGCTTGTTACTGTAGATTTTTGGCCCAAATTGTTTTCTGATGCAGTTTTAGAGGGCAGGATGTAAGAATTTAAAATGTTGAGCATGCATTGTTGATAAGATGTTGATTTAATGTAAAATATGCAGTTTTAACGTGATCTTTACACACACACACACACACACACACACACACACAGTAATGGATGCAACTACGGTCATATTCACACATTAATAATCCCACAATAGAAAAATGTCAGCACTGGTAAGCTAACAAAAAAATTGCTGCACCACCTGGGTGCAGAAAAACATTTTTTATTAAGGAAATAGCAAAATATTGTCTTAATTTTGCATCTGTGGGGTTCAGTTGTGGCTTGGCGGTTAGAGAAATCGTTTGTAATCGTAAGGTTGTCTGTTTGATTCTGAGAGTCAAAAGATCACGCCTGAAGTGCCCTTGCCTAAGACACCTAACCCATAACTTGTCCCCGGAGACTGTGGCTAGGGCTGTCTACAGCATCTGTAAGTATGAGTGCTCACTACCGCCCTCTAGTTTGTGTTGACGTTGCACTAATGTGTGTTTACTCCACGGGCCGGGTTAAATGGGGAATCATTTTTAAAAGCATTTTAAACGCATATTCATCCTAGGTTCAATCCCATGGTTCTGATGGTGGAGTTTGCTTTTTGTATGGAGTTCTCAAGTTTATTTTATGTTTAATCCAGGGGTCACCAACGTGGTGCCTGCGGGCAGCCAGGTGGCCCGAAAGGACCTCATGAGTCGCCCGCAGGCCTGTTCTAAAAATAGCTGCATACTTTGCATATTGATATTTATTTGTTTCTTACCTTGTTAAATGATTGTTGAAAATGATTGTGAGAAATCATTTACATGATCAGCATCTTCACATAGATGAATATCATTATTAATATTAACATGTAATTAAAGGTTATAAATGTGTGATTTCACAAGTGTGGATCAAACTGGGAGCTCTTCGTACCCAAAAAGTAGCTCTCAGTTTCAAAAAGGTTGGTGACCCCTGGTTTAATCCTTCTGAAGAATGCAGCCTGAATGAAACACACCCTCAATAATGTAAAAAATGTGTCATGTGAGACATTGGCTGCATATTACAGTGGGAAATCTTCTCTGTGGGGTCATAAGAACGCCTCTAAATCTGCTTTTTCAAGGAAGTTGTAGGTTTGCGTGAATCTACAGGGTTAGCCGTGAGCTTCAACTAGATTACATTTCACCTGTCGGGTGTCAGGTGTGTATTAAACAAATACGATTACCAAACATATAGATGTATAGTAAATATTTAGCTTCTCTAGTTTCATTTTCTGGTGCTGTTCACATGTGTCACGAGGTTCTGTTTTGTCTACAGCGATTAGCTGTAGCTAGCTTTTGTTTGATGGTAAACATAGCAGCGGTGTTAAATCTCTGGATGAACTTCTGCCTTTTGTTACAGTTCCGTCGTCTTGTTTAAACATGTGCTGGAATAATAACGGTGGTATGTTGCCCGTGGTATGTTGTATTTTTTTAGAGGTGCTATACACACGAACACGAATACACACTTGTGCACTCTGAACACTTTGGGCTCATTCAAAAACGTAACCGTGCATTGAGCAGGGTGTGCCTCTCCATCCACAGTGCTGATTTGCGCACACACTTAAAGTTGCAGGTGGAAAAATGCACACGACTGCTACCCACTTTTTGGTTAAGACGTTCCTTTAGGAGCTCCGATTTCTTCCTACTCTCCAAAAACATGCAGCACTGAAAATCATCGTAATAGGGATGCGAAACCTGTGCAATATAGTGTCAGTCCCAAACCCGGGCAAATAGGGAGAGTCCTGCTATGAAGGATAGGGTATAGAAAGGTCAAATTGATATGTCGGATCACCGTCCTGATCCAACAGTTTATATTGTTATGACCTAGATTAGAGCCTGACAATAAAGTAGCACCGGGACTAACTCCAGGAATTTTCTCAGTCGGGTGGACGAACCCTCCGCCAACACACTTCTGAATCTGGCAGCCACATTTTTTTAGACCAAATGCGTGGGAGGGATGGTATTTTGGAAACACAGTCCATCTGAATCGCGTTCTTCTCTCACATCCGGAGGAACCGGGCTAAATCCAGCGCCACTGAATTTCTCATGGTTTGGACGCTCAGGATATCAGCTGTTGGATATTCCGGTGTTTTAGAAGTGTTTATATAAGACGTGTAGTCGAGTGAGATTGTGATTCTACCCAGAGACTCTGTGGAACATTACAATTCACTTTGAGTAACCAATAGAAACTCACCCACACAGAGTTTATTCTAGATGCCACAAGGGTTGTCCAGTTAATAGAAACAGTTTCTCATCCTTTTATCATTTCAAACCATACTTTTTGTCTTTCTGCTTCCTTTCGGTCATTGCCATTTAGGACAGACAGACAGACAGACAGCCCTGACCCCTACCTCGTTCGCCATATAGTACACACATACATTGGAGAGAAATAGGGGACCTGAATTACAGGGTATTCATAACCCTCTGATCTTAGTTTCATCTGTACAATGCAGTACATCATGGGCGTCTGCGACTGAGTAGTGATCGTTGAGTGTACACTACTTTCGCAGTGCATTATGGGATTATTTTAGTGTGCACAAATTCTGCACTAGGTTTTCAGACATTCAAACAACCTGGCTGAACACTAAAGCAGTGCACTTTATAGTGAATAGGGCGCAGTTTCAGACGCGCCGCCTGAGAGAGGGAGAGACGAGGCAGCCATTTGAAAGGTAGTGGGCAGATTTAATGGCCTGTGTTGTTCACGAGGCTTTGAGAACACTTCTCATCGATTGGTTCAGTTCTTCCCTCTCAGCTGAAGGAAACGTATGGAGTGTTTTCCACACAAACATTGACATCTGCAAACAAAAAACATTATGTCTCTTATTGTTAAATAAAGAGATCTCAACGATCATTATATATTAATCTATGAGTCTCAAGACATTTTCTGTTATTGACCCTAAAACTTATCGTATGAAACCGTGAAGGTTGGACGCTGGCGTGTAAGCGTCAGGGTTTCTGTCACTCCAAAATCAGGTGACCAATGTTAAAGTAAACGCTTTCTTCTAAGTCCTGCCATCATGTAAAAAGTGTGTCCAAAAAAAAGATTCTGTTTGCAAGATTAAATGTTTTTGTCTGAACCTTTTGGCACAAAATTCACTCCATAGAAATCCCCGTGAACACGCAGCACGAGGAACAATCTTGACCGTGTGTCCATGACCACTCACACACTGTACGATACAGAGTCAGCAAAACATCACCTCACAAAGCCCACCATGAAGTCCACACGCTGGGTTCATCTGTGTCCACTGTGACCTCACTGACCCCCCTTTTATTGTCCACACGCCGCACTGTTTTAGCTGCCATCGTCCAGATGTGTGTCTGCAGTGCAACCGAATATCTCATCGTACGAAATATTTAAAACTCAGTGCTAATATCGCGATAATGCATCCATTATCAGGAATATTTAGATTTGCTTAATGCTAAATGTGGATTGACTCACAGCTCGGTTCTTTTTTGTTTGCTTGGAAAGGCGCTACAGTTGACTCAGCTTATCCTGCTAAATAACAATTACCAGAAGAATCTTTTTTTTCCCTTTGACTTTCATTTTTACTGCTCGGCCGGATCGACAAACAGTTTAAGTCTCATAAGAATCATAATAGTCTTCTAAGACAAATCAAGATACATATATCAGTATGAATATATATGTGTATATTATATGTATATGTATGTATGGTATTCTTTCCAGTGTTATGTAAGGTGCCAACACTGCTTTTACTGCTTTCTTTAATTAGTTTTTATTATTTTTATTTCATTGTGTGTTTTGTCATCTTATTACGTGCATTCGTACCAAAGGAGCCAATAATGTGTGTTGATTCTAGTGTGTATTGCTGTTGGGTTTTATGTATGTTGCACATGCATGTGAAAACTGGACTGCTGAGTCAGACATAGATCATTTTCATATTGCTATAGAGATGCTGTGTGTGTGTGTGTGTGTGTGTGTGTGTGTGTGTGTGTGTGTGTGTGTGCGCGCTTTGCATGTTCTTACTAGTCAGTGCTGAGCTGCACTTCTCTCACAACTCGCCACTCTGAAAGTGTTAAGAGCTAATATGTAATGTATCGATTGGTGAGTCCGTTATCTGGGAGGTGGATGAATGGATGCGTGGTTGGATGTTTGGATCGGTAGACGAGTGCTTGGGTGGTTGGATGGATGGGCGAGTAAGCGAATTGATAGATGTGTTATTGATGGATGCGTATTCCTGTGAATGACTGGATTGATGGGTAGATTGCGGATAGTTGAATGCTGGATGGATGGATTGATACATGCATTGGTGGTAGATCAATAGATGGATGCTTATAGAGCACAGGTGTCAAACTAGATCCTTAATGGGCCGGGATGGCTTCTGGTTATTATTCCAACCAACCCAGTTGGTCACATGATCAGCTGGCTGACTGAGAACAGCTAATTAAACTAGCTGGAGTTAGACCCAGCAGCCACACCGGCTCTTTGTGGACGGGGTTGACACCCCAGTTATTGAGGAATGGATGATTGGGCGAAGATATACAGATGATTGGTGAATGATTGACGGATGGATGATTGGAAGTGGATTGGATGAATATAAATAAATGAATGAAATCTATGGTGCATAATGATGATGGAGGAGTATGTAGTTGGATTGTTTTGGGTGGAATCGAGGGGGCCAGTGGATGGATGGATTGGATGTGGGAATAGATACAGAAACTACCCACAACGTATATAAAAGCGTTTCTCTACTTTTCTCATCATAAAAAGAAGCCACCAGCTGAAACACTTTTGTGTGATTGTTACCACGGTTACACAGTGTGTCTGCTCTGTTGTTGTTGTTATTTTTTTCCAGGTGACTCGGCCCGTCAAAGCTCCATTCATGAGTCCGCCCGGCTCCGTTTAGCAGTCATGGATGACATGGCTTCTGTGGGGAAAATTAGTGCCTCATCCGATTCAGTGTCCACGCTAAACAGCGAGGACTTTGTCCTGGTGTCCCGCCTCGGGGACGAGACCCCCTCTACTAATAACGGCAGTGACGATGAGAAGACCGGCCTGAAGGTAGGACGAAACTAAAGACGTGACATTTGACCTTCCGACGGATTGCGATCGGATCATTTTATGTTTGGGAGTCTTGTTTGGGATTTCGGGTGGCATCCGTTTGGCACAGTTTTGACACCGGATGCCCTTCATGGTGCATTCTTCGTTCATTTTTATCCAGGCTTGGGACCAGCAGTGAGAGTAGAAGACCTAAACTAAACCCCCATGAGACATCGGCTGTGTTCGGAAATGCAGGGAGCTGCCTCGCTGCCTCGCTGCCTCACTGCCTCTAAGTTGTGAGGTTTATAACAAGCAAGAGTCCTATTAGGTCGTACTACTTTCGGTAATGTCATGTAAAGTTGTCCTAATGTTATGAGCAAACGTTGTCACTACAACGTTAATAGAATGTTCTATAAATGTCTGTGACCTTGATTAAACCATTACAGTGTTAGTCTGAAAGGTTTACTTGTAACATTCAGTAGTAGATAGAAGTAGAAGTACACATTTCATGTAGTCAAGTAAAAGTACTGGTACTGAAGGTTAAATATTACTCCAGTACTAGTCATTTACACTTGAGCAAAAGTACAAAAGTATTTAATTTAAATTTACTTAAGTATGAATGTAAAAGTATCATGATTTATTTGATAAAATCCAGCTTTTATCCAGCTTTACATGGACAGTGGGTAAAACGTTGGGCTAGGAACCTAAAGGTTGGGGGTTCAAATCCAGTCTCTGCTACACGGCCACTGTTTTGTCCTTGAGCAAGACCCTTAACCCTGTCTGCTCCAGGGGTGCCATACGTTGGCTGACCCTGCGCTCTGACCCCAACTT
>JAOUQU010421333.1:0-10750 GCA_028566735.1 Ammoglanis amapaensis
ATTAGTCGATTAGTTGAAGTAAATGACGACCACTGGTCGACCAACAAAATCCTTGGTTGTGGACAGCCCTAGTTGTTAGTACCCGGTCTGAGTGTACATCCCACACCGAATCAACATGGTCCTAACTTTCATTTAGACATAATGTCAATAAATCAGACCACAACGAACACAAAAGAAGAGAAGTTGTGTCCACTCGCTACTGTCCTGTGCACTGTTTAGGAACAAAGTATGTCACTCTCTCAGCTCATAAAAAAGCACTAAAACGGGTTCAAAGGGGTTTTAAAATGGGTGAAGAAAACCGGAACACCCAGAGTAAACCCACACAGATAAAAGGGAAAAAAGCTAACTATGCACAGAGATGCCTGGGACCTCATGGCAATCGAATCTAAGACTTCAACTGCAAGGTGACAATGCTAAACACTGAATCACTGTGCTGCAATACTGATATTTAAAAGAACACAAAAACAGCTAGATGGATAGGAAGTTGGACTTAAGCTCTTTAGAATTCATCTGGAAATCCCTGTTACACATCAAAACAACAACCTGACCACCGTTAAAAAATAGGAATTATTTTATTTTTGCACTGAAGCGGTGGTTTATTTGCATTCGATACTGGCAGGGGAAATAGTTGCATCTTTACGGTCACTGCAGTCACCCAAAACTCCCACTGAGCACCGTTGGAATGTTATGTGCAGCATTAGTGCACGACTGAACAATCCTGTGCCATTATGTGAAATGTTTCCATCATTTTGTGCAGACTAAATCACAAACTGAGTGAAGTAAGGTGCCTGTGAAGTTCTACAAATATGTTTTTTTTTTTCAAGATACCAACTAATGTATCAATTTCTTTGAACAAACACTAACGTGGTGTGTTTCCCCTCTCACATTACAAGTGTTTATTTACCATCCATCCCATCAATTGATACACCGAAATCCTCAGACAGTGCTTTTCCTCCAATAGAACTCAGACATCTCTCATCTTGGGTATTTTCTTAAAAAATCCAGTTTATGGTTATGAAATATGATGTTATATTATTTATATTTACAAGTAAGCCGTTTTGTGTTCTGAATTCCTGAGTGCATAAGGCCAGACTGGGAATACTTTGAGCACAGCACCTAACCCCTACATCTCGCACAATAGCTAGGGCTATTTGTTGTATGTAAAGCTTGGATGTTTAAAAAGAGTCGTTTCTATTGTTCTTTTCCTCCACGTGAGCCTTATTTGGTCCACGATTTCTGGGTGATAACTGTATTGCAGATCCATTCAGAGTTAAAAAGCCTTGTCTTAAAGTACATAGATATGCCTTCTGTAATAGTTTTGATAATGCCTTAACTCAGCTGTTAGTGCTGCATCACTTGCCTTATCAAACCATGCCAAATACATACAAGTTCATTTATGCGCAGTTACTTAAGTGACTGAGAAAAAGTAATTTTTACACTCCAAAAATCTAACGCAAAATATTTCAGCTAGTACTGCAGACTGAAGCTAAAACTGCAAACTCCATACATTAGTGCAATGAAGCAAAAACTGAAAAGCGATCACCATTTATCTTTAAAAATACAACCCTGACAAAGTCGTGCATCCATCAGTATGGATCCCCTGGTTGGAGAAATCAGACAAGTTTGGATTACAAAACTTTATACATCAGTGTTAATGTTGGCTCACTGCTAAAAAAAAGAATCCAGTTAAAAACCAGCTGGTCAAAAGACACCTTATGCTGGTTGACAATTTTTTGTTAACTAACTCTTGACCAGCACTTAGTATTTTATTCCTGGATGACCAGCTGGTTTTGAGCTAATTTTTGCAGGAAATAAAGCAATTTGGATGTAATTGTGAGATTTGCACTGTTTTTACGATTGTTTCACATTATATTCTAATTATATTCTACTTAATTTGTTTTGTAGTTTTTAATACGTGTTCTTTTATGTCCTTATTCATCAAGACCCTGCTGAAAGTTTTGCTCAAGACCAGCTGGTCATCAAGAAATGCAATGAAAAACAATGCTGGTCTGGATATACTGTAGTTAACAAGCTATAAGCAACCAACATAGGGTGTGTTCTGACCAGCCATCCTTAATACGGTCAGTGGTTTACAACTGTTCCCTCATTGGACCACTGTTAGATACCAATAGACACTAATCACGCCCGATTGGGAACATCCCACAAAAGCTGCAGTTTTGATGATGCTCTGATCCGGTCACCTATCCATAGCCAATTAGCCACTTGTAAAATTTCCTCTCATTCCTACACCAGCCAATGTTTTGCTGCTTCTAACACATCAAGTCAATATATGTCCCACCCACTGAATTTATAGAGCATATACTCTGAATTTAGTTTAGTGTGTGTACTAACTGTAAACACTAACCGTGTGTAAAACTGTACTGTGAAAAGATTCCTCGTTCTGCTACATCCAGGTTGTGTAGCTACTGTTTTAACCCTGACCTTGTATACCGTGGCCAAAGTCGACCAGTCCAGGGGATAGTTTTATCTCAAGCATACCTGATGCAACTAATGAAAACCTTAATTAGATGCACCAGCGGTGCTTGAGGCAACACCTGATTTGTGAATTTGTTCTCTTAAAAGAGAATCTATTAAGATAGCTGAATGATTCTGAGACCGCAGTAGTCAATAAAATTTAGAGAAACAACTTATGTTGGTTATATTAGTTAGTGGTGAGCCATTGAAATAGCTTTTTTTGTTGTTGTTGACTGATTTCTCTCCAAGTATGTAAAACTTGCTAATGAACCAAGATAGTAAATTAGACTTCATTAAGTTTACAATGCATAACGTTACTTTTTAAACCATTATCAGAGATTTCTTCATCTTCCGGTGCAGTGTTGAAAACCGTTAGATTGTATACAAAGTAAAGACCAGAACAAGATCAATACTTGTTTAGCTTCCTAAAGAAAATGTTTGTTTGTGTGTAGTAAGTAGCAAACAAAACTGAACAAGACCGGCTGGTGGTACAACACGCTTGAGAAACCATGTAATACTGTAATATTTAACAGTGAGACCGGTGTGGTGAGACCATCGTTTATATCAAACCGAGCTTAACTGGCTTTTAACTGATTTGCCATGATGATACTGCTTCTGTCCGACAACAAAAGTAACGTTACACATGACAAAAACTTGCTGGCTTTTAAACTGATTCATACAATTAAATATTACAAATAACGTGGGAACACCATGGCAAATATCAGGTTTACACAGGCTTCACAGCCATCAAACATCCACCAAAACTACACAGCAAACGCATGTTCTGTGCTAAATATAAACTTTATTCGTTACCAATCTGCAGATTGTAGCTGGTACTTAATAGAGCTCTAATGGAACAACAAGCTCTAATAGAAGAGCTTGCAAGATTTTCGAACAGACCAAAAAAACTAGCTTTGTTGTAACTAACTCCGAGACATCATGGACTGTCCTCACAGTGCAGGCGTAATGGTGCTAAAACCAAATTTATTTTGCCATCCCAGAAGCAACTCTTTGTTGACGATAGTTTAACTGTTTTAGACTCTATGACCACAACATGGCACCTTACGTTGCTGAGTCCAGTAAACAGACTATTATTAGGTCAATAACAACCTGCTGTCAAAAAAAGTCATCTTCCTGTTTGTAAAAAACTATAATTCAGTAAGCCCACCAAATCAGGACACAGACATTTACTTGTGCCCAGAGAGACATTACAAATTAGCCCTTAAATGTCCCTGCAGTGGCAAAACGGCACTAACCTAGTGTGCTTAGCTAAACCATAGACCTGATGCTGTCAGGGTGATTT
The DNA here is from genome assembly GCA_028566735.1 of Ammoglanis amapaensis. Taxonomy (NCBI): domain Eukaryota; kingdom Metazoa; phylum Chordata; class Actinopteri; order Siluriformes; family Trichomycteridae; genus Ammoglanis; species Ammoglanis amapaensis. Next base: position 3,779 of record JAOUQU010421333.1, read on the forward strand.
ATGAACAGCACAAATATTATAATCTTCCATCCATATGTCACTGTGTACCAAAGTAGCACTTATTCTAGCTAAGGGCCGAAAGCGATGTGTGTAAAGTCTAAAACGTGGGACTATGAATGGTTTAGTCTGGTTGCTAAGGTGTAATCAGTTTTAGTGGCCCAAGGCCTGCATCATTTGTCTTCTCTTGTTGTACAATAATTCCAATCAATCTGCTGGTGAGGAAATTTGAACAGGCAGCAGTGAGGCTGTGTTCACAAGGCCATTTTAGCATCTGTCAAAAACACAACACGATGACAATGACGGATGGTCACTTATGTGCGACGCCTAACGACGCATGACAAGCCAAGTTACAATTACAATAGATGACCAAAAGTATGTACATACCTGACTGTTAACATAAATAATTTCGCATTACATGCTCACACACAATCTTAATAACAACTAAGAAAGAACACAAAAACTCCACTTCATGTTTTAAACTGTGTTAGGAAACAAGATGGAAAAGAGGAAGAAGAGGAAACCCAGAAAAATTAGATTAAACTTTATTAATGGGATGGTTCTCTCTGGAGGGGGGGGGGATACATTATATATATATATAAAATGCGTGACTATTTGGGGTGTAATTCTTGCACTGGGGCTATGCTCATCCTCTCTTGTATCCAAGTCTTTCTTCACAAATACCAACTTTTATGGAAGCTGAGGTCAGAGTGCATGAAGTTCTACCCACTAAGCGACACGGTCTATAAAGTAAAAATAAAGAGAACACGGAAACGCTGAAAAAATTCTGCCCACTTTCTTGCTATAAAGTGACAGGGACAATTACGTCAACCATAGAAATAAACACATACTTTTACAATCAATGTATTGTTTTCTTCTTCTCTCTCTCTCTCCCTGTGTGTGTGTGTGTGTGTGTGTGTGTGTGTGTAGGAACATGCATTGATCTTGCACTGAAGAAATACTGGCGGTCATCGCACATAAAACTAGTTTCTAAACGAAATAAATTAAAATTGATTATTGCTTAACACCGTTGCCAGCTGGCACATCTCTACTGCTACTTCTGTGTAGTCCCACCTAGTGATGCCCACTCGTGCCAACTTTAAACTACATGACTAAAGTCAAGTAAAGGATCTAGAACCAAGGAGGAATTAGAGGAGTATGATTTCACAAATTAAGTTTTGTCACAAGAACTCGTGCATATAGTGACGAGGGGTTTTAATGCAACTATGTTGACAAATATCATTAGCTGAAGATCCGTGAAATGGGTTATATATAGTCAATTTTTTGTGAAATACAAGAATGTTAACTGCTCCTTTTCATTTGGTGTAAGTGTTCTTGATGAAGATCAGCTAGTAATTGCACAGAGTATTCTACAAATATCAGGATCAATTTTCCTAAAATAGATCCTTTTAGTTTTCTAAAAGATTTTTAGCAAATCATGCACTTAGCTTCTCTTCACCCACCTCGACCCACTAGAGTACACTTTTCTTTAGACAGTGTAGCCTAGTAGGTAGAGTGTGGGGTCATCATTGAGATTCAAATCCAGGCTTTGCTACACAGCCAATGTTGAGTCCTTGAGCAAGACCTTTAACCCTGCCTGCTCCCGGGGTGCTGTGTTGGGATATGTGAAGAAAGAATTTCGTTGTATTATACACCTGTATGTGTAAATACAAATCAAGTAATCCCAGTGATTTTCCAAATGTTTCTGCAGTTTATTTCAATATCACTGCACTTCTTAGTAGGTGTGCTATACTGTGCAGCAAGAAAACATTTTAGCCTCATTGTTGATGTAAAAGATGTATTCTGAGTTTAAGTGAGTTCGACAAGGGCCTAATTGTGATGGCTAGACAGTTTGGTCAGAGCATAGAAACTCTTGTGGGACGTTCCTGGTCGCCTGGCCTGCTGTTCGACATGTCATTTATGTACCATGTTTCATTCTGTAATCAACATCATGTTTGTTTCTTCTTTAATATACCTCCTTAAAGGGAAAGTAAATTTACAACTTCATTACTTTTCCCCTTGTCCTTTTATGAAAGGCCAATAAGTAAGACACTTTCATTGCTTCCTGATTGGTCCGAGGCCAAGTTTAATGCTCCTGTGAGACCCTGATACATTATTTTCTGAACTGGTTTGTAAGCTAATGTTATGGATGCATGCTTTGCTAAGCGGCTTATTAAATATTTATTGTCTAGCGTATGGCAGCTTTTTTGAAGCCAACCTATGACTCCAATCAAAATACCTCACTATACAAGAAGATCAGCATTACAGCAACACAGCCGCTTTGATTAGTCCAGAGGCACTTGTAAAACATTTGTCTATTAAAGATTAAGGTGAACAGATCCCACGTTCCCCTCGGTGTTGCTGAATTATCCCACTACCCACAGTGCACAGCTCCGTTTTATCACTCTGGGATTATGTACAGATTGTATCTTTGCGCGCACGCACACACACACACTGGATGTGGTGACACCAAAAATAACAAAAAATATTCAGAAGACTAGAACCACCCAAGAGGGACGGAGCCCTGCTGTGTCTGTTTGCTGTGTTTTATTTTATTTTATTTTTTCCCCCAAGAAGGATGGGCCCTGTTGAGTGTGGTTCCTCAAGGTTTCTTCCTGTAATTTTTTCAGGGAGTTTTTCCTTGCCACAGTCGCCCTTGGCTTGCTCGACAGGGGTTTCTGTTCGTCCTGCATTTTGTAAAGTTGCTTTGAGACAATATCTATTGGAAAAAGCGCTATAGAAATAAAATTGACTTGACTTGACTAAATGACGACCACTGGTCGACCAACAAAATCCTTGGTCGTGGACAGCCCTAGTACGATCCAACATTTGTTGTTCAATATGCATCAGCTAAAATCAGCTTTCATATTTGATGCTAAAATCGGAACCACAACAAAGCCCACTGAAACACGACCCCCCCCCCCAGGGTTGTGCTGGCCCTTTTCAGTTTACAGCCTGTGCAAATCAGCGCAAACAGCATCTCTCTCGGACCCAACAGTAGCAACAATGAAATGTAGGACTTGAACTTCTGATTTCAAGTCCAATGTCTGCCCCTGGGGTAGACTGTCTGAACAATAGTTCAAAGCATTACCTGAAAACGTAAATGTGTACACACTCAAACTCTGTGTAGTGAAATATAAACCAAGGTGGATGGCATCAGCACCTCTGCTGTTTAAAGGAAATTTCAGCACCCAACAAAAGAGCATGCACACTACACCAAAGTGTGAATGTTTTTTAAAAATCCTATAAAGAATGTAGACAGACTCGCCCGAAAGCTCTCATTCTTCTCTTGTTAGGATTTTATATTGTCGTAACTTCAGATTATCCTCAGTAACTTTTAGTTTATTCCCGGTTATCAAAAGCCTTGCACAGTCCGTTCCCATCACTGCCGCCAATTACGTCCCATAAAGATAGTACAAGGCTTCAGTTTCGGATCAGGACACAATAAAAAGTTGGAGAAAGCATTATAGTATATATAAGTTATAAAACATTGACAATAGGGGCCAAAAGTCATGCCATCTTACCAGCATCCACAACTATACTTGTTCAGCTAGGTAAATTTAAACATACATAAACATTATTTAAAATACCTAAACATTATTTATTACCATCAGACAGACTGTATTAAAAGTTTTTTACTTTTTCACTTTAGTCATATATATTCTCTATTTTTCTTTACTATTATTTCAATGGCATCAAAAAGGCATCTTACCTAAAACTTGAACAAACCAATTCAAAAATAGCTTTTAGACCACCGTAGTAGAAACACTGAATAAATGTAACTGTGAAATATTTTAATATTTTATTTTAATCAGTTTCATTTATTAAATCCTGTTTAAATTAGTCTGTTTGCGTCTATTTGCTGGTGTGTGTGGGGCATCTAAACAACCATCACGAATTCCTAACTGAGATTCTAAACACTGAGTTGTAGATCGTTTCAAAAAAAATTATTTTTCAATGAATAAAGTTGGTACGCAACAGTAGTTGATTGTACGTTCACTATACATGTACATCTCAACAATAAAGGTTTAATAAACATTTAATATGTTAAATATATTATAGCATTTCTCGTTTAAAGACCAGTTCGTTTTATCAGACCAGCCGGATTTTAGGACCAAAACGATCGCGTCCCTATGTTGTACAATTAACCGGAATCAACTGTACTTCATTTTCTTACTTTGTTCAACAAGAAATAGTAGAAACTATAATTACAAGATATACTTTGTATTGAATACAAGTTCATGTAGTAAAAAAACATATTGAACCAGATATCATGAATTGTACTGCATCGTGGGTAAAGTGTATCGTTAAAATCCATTTACATCTGCTATCTAACTATCAGCGCTTAATCATCTTTACGGTCAGTGTGATGCATACTGGGTAATACACAACCTGAACAGGGTAGGCACACACAGGAAAAAAATTCAGTACTTCCAATGAACCTGACTGCATGTTTTTTGACTGTAGTAGAAAACCATGGTACCCAGAAAAACACCAACGCAGACACTCTAAGCATGCCTAGTCCACACAGGAAGCCCTGGACTGCCTTACCCAGGATTTGAACCTGCTGTGAGAGGACAGTGCTAACCGCTAAGCCACCATATGACATGAACATCAACTAATTATGAATGCAGAAACCGAAATAAAACTGCTGCAGTCATCCCGAACCTCAGCTTGTTAAAGATTAATTTCATGTGTGTGTGTGTGTGTGTGTTTTATTTTCTGTTAACCCCCCGGAGTGTGATGCTGACTGCTCCAAAAGCTTGAAAAAGAAAAGGAGGAAAACAAAAACCATAAAAACAGACTCCAATACACTTGGATAACATCGTGCTTGTGTTGAACAGGACGCGGCGTGTTTCCTGGTAGCTTGTGTTCTGTCTCAAGCTGACACTGCACTACAGAGGGAGTTACCGACAAACCAACAGCCGAGCCTTTAGCAAATAAACCCAAACAGACAGAAGGCTGCTATGAAGATACTGAGACAAGTGAGTTTACTCCTATGAGTGGGAAAAAAATAAAATATTTTCATGACCACCCAAAAGGTACCTTGCTGAGTCCAGTTCAGCTTATGGCCTATTTCCTGTCATTTTAAAATATTCCTTGTCACCATCACAAGTTTGTTCATTTAGGGTCTTTCGGGCCTGGATAAACTGTATTTGACATGATGTCCACTGTAAAAAATGCTACACATATACAATTGACAAGGTAAATCAATGCTGTATGTTTGTTCATCAGTTAACAAGTTTCGTCTCTTAAATTCACCTGATGGATGTCATCGGCCTGTGGGAGAAAAACAGAGGAGCACCCGATGTAAACCCATACACACACACGAAGAGAACATTAACCACCACCCTTGGTGACTGAACCTAGAACTTTAGTGCTGTGAGACAAGAGTGTTACCCGTGTGAAGCAACCATACCAGTGTGTGTATGTGTGTATAAACGGTACCAGCTGGCATGCATCGATTTACACACATATCCATTCAAACATACTACAAATGTTGTTGGCCGGTTTCCGCAGCTTGAAATGCTAAAGTTGCTCACAGCCCGATGCTAGCACACATTAGTCAAATTATCATGCCTCATAGGGAGCGTTTCAAAACTCAACTAAGCTTACTCGTGTAAGATCAAATAACAAATCACTGTAAAAAGGTTAAAACCGACAGTAAAACGGGGCGTGGCATATTTACAGTGTCAACGTGGCGTTTCTTGGTTCAGCTGTAGTACTGACACGGATTTGGATTTACATGCTGCCACTGGCCTGCATTTGAGCAAGCTATGCAGCCGATATAAATAAAAGTGGTGTGTGTTTGTCAAGCGAGTGCTGCCAAAAGGGTGTGTACAACAAGCGAAAACTGCAGAGCCACTCGACCCAAGTCGACCCCCTCACTGAGAAGAGAATATGAAGAAAGCTTATGGTTCTATTAATGTGCACGGCGGAAAATGTGATCCTGTTACTTTAAGGCTTCTATGGATTCAAAACGTCGTCCATAATTTGCATTGTGAGCATTTGCATGGGAAGCTTCAGTTTTAAATGAAGGATTAAAACCTCACAAAAACCTCCCCAAGTGTCTGTCTTCAGCGACACTGAATTCACACTGTTGTGATTCAATAAAACTCTAAGACATTTGAATTTCATTCAAAAACTAATTTCAATAGTTTATTTTGAACTAATAAGAGGGTATATCATGCAACCAATGAAGCATCATCAGGGATGGAAAAAGTGCTCAAATTTACAATTTTGAACAAACACTGTCCAAACATGTCTACTTCTTAAATCAACAAATACACAATTTTCTATTATTTCATGTTATTTCATAGACCTAAGCTCACTTAAGTGCACTGTAATGTTTGTGTAGTTTACAACAATTACATCTTAATGCACATTTTCATTTTAAAGAAAACACTACATTTAGCAAAGGCCAGCCTTTGTTTAAATAATGACTTCATTTTTATTGTCTTTTGTTTACTTTCGACAAGTGAATAATTTAATAAGGCAATAGCCATCCACTATCAACCAGTCAAAAATCTGTCCGTTTTGTGAGCCGTGTGCATATTTTTTGTTGTGCTCAATCCAGGTATTTCCAGTGCACTGAGTTTTATTGGGTTTGTCAGATGCACTAAAACAAAGTGCTTGAATTGTGCAAGGGTGTGATTTGAGACAAGTAGTACCCTAAAAATAAGAAAGTCACTGTTCACTACTGCCAGGTTGGTTCTGTTGGACCCTTGAGCATTGTCTTAAGCCCCTAATTGCTTAGACCATGCATGGCATCGGCACCATGCCCAATACATGATCCTGTTTTGTGTACGTTTTCAGGTCTACTCTTTACTTAAAATTAGAGCTGTCCACAACGAAGGATTTTGCTGGTCGACCAGAGGTCATCATTTACTCCAACTAATCGACTAAAAATATCATTTAGACCGGGATACATATTTGTGAAGTTTTACCTTTAATGCGGGGCTGCCGCAGATCACA
>JAOUQU010421363.1:0-10747 GCA_028566735.1 Ammoglanis amapaensis
AATCCAGGCTCTGCTACACTCCGCTACACTGTTGGGTCCTTGAGCAAGACCCTTAACCCTGTCTGCTCCAGGGGTGCTGTACATTGTCTGACCCTGCGCTCTGACCCCAAACTTCCAGACAAGTTGGGATATGCGAAGAGAAACATTTCATTGTCCTGTACATGTGTATATGTGTAATGACCAATTTTGAATTTGAATAATGTCTCAATAAGATCCTGGTAGGACGTCGCAGCTATCAAGAGCCGTGCTGACCACAGCTGCTGGAGGAGCCGGACCCACAGACGGATCACGCTGACTGAATTTGGCAACCCAAAGATGCTCTTTAGTGCTCGAAGTGTGCAAGTGTTCGATTGTGGACGCACCTTTTGCGTTCCTTCTTTATCAACTTCAACTGCAAGGCAAAGATATCCACTCGACCTGAGCGCTCGGTGTGCCAACTAGTGGTGGTCGGTTAAAGCGTGTTGAAAATGTCCCCGCAGCTTGTATGCAGGAGGTCGTGTCTGGGAGTCGCTTGTGTCTGAGATCAAAGCAAAAAGATCATGTTGGTGCACTCGTCAGTCGAGGTTTCAGTGACTGTAATATTCCTCAACGAGGTGCTATTGTGTGTAATAAACTGGAGACCAATCACAGTGAGTGGGGGCTGCTGGCTTTTCCTGAACAGTGATTTCCAACTAATAATAATAATAATTAAATTATATATATTGAAAAAAAACCACACAGAGAACCCATTCGGCTCTCGGAAAAACGTTTAAAGAACAATTCTGCATTTTTAAGTTAACGCACCCAGAGCAGACGACCTCAGCAGTGTGTGTTTACTGGCAAATAAATGAAAACAAAGAGAATCAGCTGAACAATCACAATAAAGGAAAATAAACAAAAAAGATCTGCAAAAAAGACAATTTACTGAGCATTTCTGATATGAGACATATTTGCTTGTGAAATAAACACACACACACACACACACACACACACACACACACACACACACACAAAGCGTACAAGGACACAAACTCCCTCCCTCACCGCCTCCGACCCGGACTTGACGAGAGCAGGCTCGGATGGATTAATTAACACGCCGTTCCTCCGAGCTCACACCTACCGAAAGACACTGGAAGCCGAACCCAATCTTCTCTGACCTTGAAAGGACGGAGGCAGACAGAACAGGGATATAAACACAAACGGAGCGCTGGTGTACTCGGATTTATTATTATTATCATCATCATGAGGTGTGTTAACCGGAGTGGGGAGTATAATAATAATAATAATAATAATAATAATAATAATAATACGCTTTAAGAAGCATTGACTCACTCTGGCTGTGCAGATTTGAAATTGGTCGTGGTTATCAGGAACAATTAACACGTACCAAAAGCTCATTAAAATATTGTTTTCTCCCACCGTTTTCACATGCTATCATTTGCACAATTACTCTTGGTAAATCACCCGCGACGTGCCCGCTAACTACAGCCTCAATCTGTTAGACTTCATGTGCAAATGAGTCCTTATTTGAAATCTTATTTTGTAAACCTTCATAAAGTCAGAAAGCATTTTCTTCGCGGTAGTCAAAAACTCCACGGTGCTCAACCCGGACACGGAACGACGAAGCCTTAATCAGCAACTGCCTATATACCAGTAGACAGAAACACAGCAAGGTAGCTCGCTAGGGTTTCGAACACACACCACTGTGTGTCCTCTGGTAATAGAATGAACACTTTTAGTGGGATTAAAGGCACGTCGTGGGGATAAAATTGGCAGAACAGGAAGGCCGGGTAAGGGGGGGGACGGGACATTTTATGGAATCTGATTTGTCCGAAAGTGCCACCTTCGAGTCTCCAAACCTCAATATGTACAAAGACTGAGTGCGGAAGAGTAAGCCATACACAGATCACTAAAAGTCCAGCTGATGTGGGTGCTGGACGAACGAAGCTGTCCCTGCCGGACTAGCGATCCATCCATGAAAGCAAAAGAGAGACGAAGCGAAAGAGCGCGAGAGCCTACGTGTAAATGTGAGAGGGTCTGCGGAGGCAGAACTGAAACCGTGATCCAAACCAAGTGGCGCCCACATCGCACAGCTTTATCACCATCTGCTCGTACGCATGCTTATCATCTCAGCCATGACACGAAACACAAAAGGAACACGCCTACCCGGGACGGTGATGTTCACCTTAGCAAGAGCGTGTCAACAAATAAACAACCGACGTCACGCAGGACTTTCAACAGCGTCAAGAACCAAGACATGGCAAAAGAACTTCAGTCCTGAAGTTAAACCAGACACGTTTCTTCTCTCCTCCGTGTTTTCTTTTTGCGTCTGATCCGAATGCACGGTGCTGTGCCTGCGGGGTCCAGTAGGGGGTGGTGGGAGTCTGGTTAAACGGGAGCTTACAGGAAAGCAAAAACAAAACCAAAAACCCGAAAAACAAAAAGTTAAAAATATCTGCACATCGAAGCCGCCCGGAGAGGACAGATCCGTGTACGCCTGCACAGTTTGTTCTGTAAGGGGAGCCAATCTGATACGGTGATAGAGGTGCTCTGTACCTCCGCTAGGTCTGGTTATAGATCTAACCTTTCATCCTTCAGTCCTAAATCGAATCGATTCATTAAAAAAAAAAAACTTTGGAAGGTGATAAAAATGCTCCGACCATCTTTAAATAGATTCTTTCACTCATCGGAGAATCGAGATGATCAGTGTTTAGTTAACAACTTCTGACAAACCTAATTAAATTAAAGCAAGGTGAGAAATACTAGCAAAAGACTGACATGCCGAGCAAAGACTTTTAAATTGAAGTTACTTTTATAACCCTCATGAAACTTCAAACAAAACTCACTTTTATTATGTAAAAATAAAAGAAATCTCAATCATTATGGACCTGAAACAGAAGTGTTTAATAATTAAGTAATTTTGTGTTTCTCGGTGTGTTGTGTGTTGCTTTCTTATCGATTTGGCATCCTGTTTTAGGCCTGGATGCCCTTCCTGAACCAACCCTCCCTATTTATCCGGGTTTGGGACCGACGACACAATGTACAGGTTTATGTACCCGGGATCGAACCCTTCAGTTCACCCGACGGCATGTTTTTGGAATGCAGGAGGTAAACGACGCTCAACTGGGGATCGAACCCAGGACCATGCAACGATGCTTGCAATCTGTCTGTCTGTCTGTCTGTCTGTCAGTTTGCAATGTCTTATTGTCTTTGTAGATATAGAAAACAAAACAAAACTATAAAGATAGTTCGGTACTGAACAATATTTGTTTTTCGTCTAAAAAAGGTAGTGATGGTTATTTATATTGCACGCACGCACGTACGCACACGCTCACAAACACAGACATATTCACCTCACATCTTGTTATTACATATACATAGACAAATACACATAAATACATGGAGTTTACACACTTAAACAGACCTCACACCACTACACATATTTAATAAACAGAGTCTTGCCAGTAAAACCTGCAACAGTCATTAAAACGAGAGCTACTGGACGAGAACACACACACACACACACACACACACACACACACACACACACACACACACACACACACACACACTAAACCCAAAGTGCCTGAGCCACAACGGACAGTTTAAAAACAACCGTCAACAAAACAATTCAATAATATCTGTAAATTCTATTCGATGTTTAAAATGAAATGTTTTTATTTAGAAATTGTTTATTAGTTATTCTGTACATTGTATTTAAATTTTTAAGCTCTGGCATTTGAAAATTGGCTCATTTGTACACGTGATCGTACACGTGATGAACACACGAGCACAGAAGAGTGAAGACGTCATGAATACAACGTGGAAAAGTCTTTTATTCCTAACAGGATCTGAACAGATGCGGTCCGAATTTTTTTCTCGAGTTCTCTGGTTATTATAATTTTATTTTTCTCCATGACAAAGTCTTCAGACTGTAGGAGGAAACCGGACATCCCACCCAGCCACGACACCGCCACATTACACATTACACATTACAGTATACATGCACCGAAACATGCATTTATTTTTCAAATGGTCACATGATTTTAGTTTTTAATCTTACAATAAATGATAGTAAAATCTTTTCTAATGAGACCAATTTATCTTCTAATGCATGAAGAATTTCTTCGCTTGCTTGTTTTAATTACTTTTTTGTAGTCAGCATTAATTTTCTAACTCGTATACCGCTGTGGCACATTGTGGTGTTATTACTTATTGTTGCGTGTTGCTTGTTGTCGCTTTGATTTCCCCTGCTTGGGCAATAACGCAGAATAAATTCTGGTAGCCATCGCTGTTCCTACAGCTGTCGATGCCTAAAGTCCCTCAAGTTAAATGAAAAGAAAAACTTGCAGACCGGTATTATACTCCAGCGCCGGGGTTGTCGCTTGTTGTCGTTATTATGAACATGTTGTGTAGATTTCCAATAAGGTCTGGGTGGGTTGTCACACATATGTGGAGCGCTGCTGACTGCAGTGAATCCTACAGCTGCTCGTGATGGGTGATGGGAAGGATTCATTGATCCGGCACGACCGCTGACATGGTCCAAGTCGAGAACTTAAAATTTTCAGTGATGCTGATCCGAACACCTGTACGGGGTGGCTTGACACCAGGGATGTAATGATGCACCACAAAGCGATTCAGGAATCGATTCACTTGAGGCCAGATTTAAATAGGTATTGTTGTATGAATGATTTACTTTGAACAGGAACGATTTGCTTTACACGAGATGGTACAAGAACAAGCATCTCAAATAACATCTAACGGAACTTTAACTACAAGTCCAAACTTGCAAATAGACTCGTATGCATTAAATCTAATTTAATAATTTATTAACATGTAAAAACAACTCCACGATTTGTCCAGCGTTGGCGGCCTGTTGGTTTAATGTTGTTGTCTTCTGGGGTTCAGGAGTCATGATGCACTGGTGAAGCATCTGTACGGCTTCCACTTATGACACAGGATAAACTTCGATCGTATTTAAGAGACGATTACTATTTTCATATTAAAGCCCACTAGGAGGCATTGTAGTGCCGGAACCAAACACAGATAAATAAGGAGGGTTGTATTCAGAAGAGGTGTCCGGCACAAGGCCAATTGATAGTTCTGCGTCAAATCGATACCGTCGTGATGCGCCTCCAAAATTTCCACCAACGCAGACCGTGAGGGAAACATTATAGCCATCAAAACAATCTCGTATGCACGCTTGTAGTTAAAGTGTTTGCTCACTGTAGGTGACGGTGCATTGTTGTTTACGATGTTTCGTTTCTGATCGGACATAGAAATTCAATCGTTGTTTAATATCGATCAGCTAAAATCTACAACGATGACCTTCCTCGACATTCCTTGTTCTGGGCTGTATAGGATGACGTCACAATGTGTCTACACACAGCGTATCGCCGCAGTAGGTCGAGCGCAATGACAACACGTTTCCGACACAAACACGTCCGTCCATGGCGATTGTTATTATTCAGTGATGTGTGGGGTGAGATCCCAAAGCAGAGCAGACCCAGCATTTACACTCTGATCCCGTAAACGATAAATCATCACCTATTAAAACAACAATGAAATATCTGCTCCGTTCTTACTTCTGCTTTACACTAATGAGATGCTAATGAGCTGCCCTGGGCTGCTGGGTTAATGGAATCCATATTTTCAATTAAAATCTCGCCTCTTCCCTCGTGCACAAGAGAGAACAACAGTGTCCCTACCACCCCTCCAAACCCTCACCCCCCCCCACTTCGCCACGCCACAGACCCTTGATCGTTCGAGTAAACAGATCCAATTAATCCGTCGTCTCCAGGTCTCTCTGCGTAACGCTCTCGTTTGTGCTTTGACTGAATTCACAGAGTTCGTGTATCACAGCCGGTGAGAGAGAAACCTTATCAAATGAGTCGAGACTCTAGTCACTGACTCGGCTACTGAGGCACGCTCATCGGGCGTTAGGGAACGAGTCGATAAGTAAAACGAGGAAAGGAAATGCATGCTGAACGTTCTGTAGCGTGCTATCCAAGCAGTGTGAAGCATCTGTACGGCTTCCACTTACGACACAGACTAAACTTCGATCGTATTTTAAAGATGATTACTATTTTCATATTAAAGCCCACTAGGAGGCATTGTAGTGCCGGAACCAAACACAGATAAATAAGGAGGGTTGTATTCAGAAGAGGTGTCCGGCACAAGGCCAATTGATAGTTCTGCGTCAAATCGATACCGTCGTGATGCGCCTCCAAAATTTCCACCAACGCAGACCGTGAGGGAAACATTATAGCCATCAAAACAATCTCGTATGCACGCTTGTAGTTAAAGTGTTTGCTCACTGTAGGTGACGGTGCATTGTTGTTTACGATGTTTCGTTTCTGATCGGACATAGAAATTCAATCGTTGTTTAATATCGATCAGCTAAAATCTACAACGATGACCTTCCTCGACATTCCTTGTTCTGGGCTGTATAAGATGACATCACAATATGTCTACACACAGCGCTCGACAGGTTTTCAAACAGACCCTTAGATACGAACTTCAGATTCTGGAATGATTTGAATGGAGCTGAATGCCTTTTGGCTTGCACGATGCCCCGGAGCCAATCAACACTTAATGACGCAGATCTTCCAATCAGACCTACCAATCGTTTGCTCCACTTGAATGACGTTGGCCGTCTACTTAACCTTTAGAGAGCAACTTGAGTGGAGAGCCTGTCTTTGCTCATGGAAGCTTTTGCTGAGATCAGCCACATCCCACGCTGGCCCTGAGGTCCACTATACTGCAAACGTCTCTCAGCAGTTTTACAGTAAAATGCAAGAATATCTCTATATATACCATCATGTTTCCTCCAGCTCACATGCCTCAAGTGTACATAACATATGTCTAATAAAAAATAGACTGCATTTATACTTAACAATTACACTTGGTAAAAACAGTAACACTTAATCTTGTCATATGGACCGTTTCACACCATTTTTGTTCATATCCATATTCCTATTTTGCACAAATGTGATCACAACGAAAGAAAAGAACATCACAGAGAAAGTCTTATGATCCTAATACAGTCCTACAGTCTTATATACTTACTACTGTCCTTTTACTTTGATTACAATGATCCAAAGCGACTTTGAGCCCAACAGTGGCAACTTGGTGAGGATTAAACCGGTGACCTTCTGATGTCTAGTCCAGTACTTAAACCTTCTTCCTCTTTTTTTAAAATAAAGAAATCATGGCTTTGAGGTACCAAAATAAATCCTAGTCCAAAAGTTAAGACTAAGACTACGGAGCAAAATAATCACTCTAAAATCAACAAGATTGCCAAATTACAACAGTGGATTCCATCCAAAAACCTGTCAGTCAAACTTTTGACCTAGGATACAGTTCAACTTATCTTCCAACTGCGTGAGAAAACAATCGATTTCTATTATTTGTATTTTAAGTCACCAGATTTGTTAGAAACCAGCCACGGAAGTTTTATTTCCACTGCCGATGTGCGTAAAACTGCCCAATCAGAGCTCCACAGCGCCCCCTCTCCTGTCCACTATCATCAAATATAGATAGAGAGTTAAACACTTGTTGCAAGAAGTTCATGGAAGGTGACAAACGTAGAAACGACTCTAATCTAGTCATGCAATGGATAGTTTTATATATACATATATTTTTTTGTACTTGTTTCGTTCTGCAAATAATGAATCTGTAAGTTTTTCCCTTCACCTTTCACGTCTGTGTAATTGTGATGTGACGATCAAAATGATTTGTTTAGTTTCATTTGAATGAAAGAAGCTGGCCCCAAATTGCGCAGCCTATATGCTGATATCAGACACGAATAATTACTGTACACGTGCAACAGTGCTGATTTAGAAAATAAACTTCGACTACTTTCGAGAATAAAGTAAAAAAAATTTCACTAAAGTAGAAACATTCTGGCCGAAGCCAATGTCCTGTTTAAATAAGGGATGTTCATGATTGTTCTACTTTAGTTACGGTTTCACAAACAACACAATCAGTAAATCGTTTACACTCCAATCTCATAATCACTTCCACTTTCCCACGCCGTTCTTTTTTTATATTGGCGCGTTATACAATAATATACATCTCTAATCCTTTTTTTTTTTTAAATGATGACCATCATGTACTTTTACTGCCAGGATATATTTTCCCCAAAAGCTACAATTATTATTCCACACAAACACACAATAAAAAAACAACATTTATGCAATCTCTGGGGGGGGTAAAAGCACCGTGTAATGGAGCTATAATTACCACTGTGTAAACATGTGGTCACTCCAGACTGGATTATACCGAGTACATACCATCTGTATAGACAATACACTGCCATCCTCTGTGTTACCCAGCTCCCATTCGACACCCATTCAGGAGGTTCGGGGAGAGGTGGGGTGAACCCAACTCACTCGTTCCAAAGCATTGTGAGGATTTTAGAGTTTTGGATGTCTCATCTGTATGTATTAAAACGTTGAGCATCGGCGTCCCTCAAACGTTCCTCGATTATTCATGATATCGAAGCCTCGAGACAAAACAAGCACTTTGTTTCTCCACCGGGGACACAAATCTTATAAATATTGGCAGTTTGGGCAATTTAGTCAGAGAGACCAATTAAGCTGAACTGCAGCCTGGTAAATACTGAAGTGCACACACACACACACACACACACACACACACACACACACACACACACACACACACACACATTTACACACACTCCAGCACACAAGTGTAAATCCTAATCCGACAAAGTTTCATCTATTAAAATGTAACATCCCGATGGCTGTTCATGCCGACCGTGAAAGAAATAATTCCACACGAGTGTTGAATGCCACAGATGTTTTCTTTGACCTTCAGAAAACACACTATTACATTTTCATTTGCACAGAATGAAACAGGATTCACGACACTGTCAAGTTACATTCCACGGCTCATCCGTAACGTGGTCGCGTTTCATCTCATTCCTATAACCAGAATGTATCCACCACGCTCCCACGGAAGCATGGGAGAGAGATTCTCCAGAGGTCCGGCTCTTACCTGTCTCCTGTGCCAGGATCTTCGCCCTGATGCCGATGCTGCCCGTATGGTGCATGGTTCCGTACATGCAAATCTCCACTCACAACCGGCTCGGGAAAGCTTCACCACGGTGACGGGTGGCGGCGGACGGCGTGCGGCGAAACGTTCGGGCTAACGGGCTTTAGTGTCCAATGGCGAGCGGCAGAATCTCGCTCTCCCTCCCGGTCTGTCTTACTCAACTCGCGGCGTACGGCAGACACACTGTAGTAGTCCGTGATTATTAGAGCTGGTTGAGAGATGCAGATGAAAGCAAGGGAGAGAGGGAGAGAGAGAGAGATGGACTTAGAAGAAGAAAGGAAGGTGTGTGGTGGTGGTGGTGGTGGTGGGAGGGGGGTAGAGAATGTGAGCGAGTGCCTTTCAGCCTGGGAAAGGCAGCAGGAACGAGAGCGGACTCGAGTTCTCTGAGCTCTGGATGCACATGGCTGTGCCTACGAGCGCTGGCTGAGTGCTGAGAATTATACAGGATCTCTGCCGAGAGAGAGAGAGAGAGAGAGAGAGAGAGAGAGGGGGAAAGAGAGTGGGGTAGGAGGGGTGAGAGAGTACGAGTCTGAGGGGAGAAAAATGGGAGGAGGCTGATGGAGAGAAGGATGGAGCATCGAGGCTCCGTCCTAGAGACTCTTCCTCTAACAGGATGTTATTAAATTATTTACGTCCCATCTTTATTAAGATTCATGATTCCTTCCTTAATTGATTCCTTCCTTTCTTCCTTCCATGATTCCTTCCTTTTTTAATTGATTCCTTCCTTCCTTCTGATTCTTCTCTTCCAACATTATTTCCTTTTTTAATTGATTCCTTCGCCGATTCCTTCCTTCCCTCCTCCCTTTTGTGATTCCTTCCATGAAATATTCCTTCCTTCCTTGATTACAGCCTTCCATGATTCATTCCTTCTTTCTATGACTCCTTGATTCCTTCCATCTTTTTATGATTCTTTCCTTTTCATAATTGATTCAGTCCTCTGTGAGTCCTTCCTTCCATGTTTTTTTTTCATTCCTTGGTTTTCTTGACTCCTTCCTTTCTTGATTCCTTCCTTCCTTCAATGATTCTTTCCGTCCTTTATTTGTGACGAAGAGAATATTGCATTATTCTGGGGAAAGCACAGGCTACAGCCGTGTATTGCAATACATTATGTAAGCTGCCCAAGCAGGTATTAAAAATAACAAAGAGAGAGAGAGAGAGAGAGAGAGAGAGAGAGAGAGAGAGAGAGACATCGACAGACACTTTTTGTAAAACTAATTTGTAATATGTGTCCACTCACATAACAGAAGATAAAGCGACATGTATCTGTAGGGTGTGTTTCCTCTTTCTCTCTCCTTCTTAGGTAACAGAAGGTATTGCAATACGTATAAACAATAGCAGTAGCGTTTCTCTCTTTCTCTCTCTCTCTCTCTCTCTCTCTCTCTCTCTCTCTCTCTCTCTTTCTCTCTCTCTCTCTCTGTATCTCTGTCTCTCTCTCTCAGTAATGTGTAACACATGTCTGGGCATGTAACAAAAGTTATTGCAACACAGAAATCTATACCCATGACACGTTGCAGGATGGAAGAGTAAAAAAGTAAAATAATTTAATATAGATTATAAATAAAAGAAACAACATGAAGTGTCCAAAGTTGTAAGACATTGTGTAATTGGTTTAGGGCTGTCAACAACCAAGGATTTTGTTGGTCGACCAGTGGTCGTCATTTACTCCAACTAATCGACTAGTAGTCGACTA
>JAOUQU010421374.1:0-10745 GCA_028566735.1 Ammoglanis amapaensis
AAAGGTTCAGTAAGTACTGACATCACATGCACATGCACACACTCTTACGTAAAAGTGTAAATGTTTCTAAAAACCAAATTTGTCTTCTATTGCTGGATCCCTGCATAACAGTCGAAGTGGATGTTTTATTACTAAACCATGAACTCTAGCAACGTGTCTGGTTATCTCACTCTGGCATAAAGGGGTCTCCTGCAGGCACTGCTAAGTTCAGTATTGTGTCTCAATTTGTTTCTGGTTGACAAACGTGAATCCAATAGTTTTTGATTAAGCATAAACTCTCTTCACTCAGCAATGATAAGTGGAATATGCTTTCGTTAATTACTGCTATGTTGTCTCTTGGCTTTTATTTTCTTTGAGATGTCTTTTCATATTACTGCTATCAAATGTATTAACTGGTAAAACTATCCTTAATAATTCTACAATGATTCACTGTGTACCCATGATGAATACCAGGTTCACGATACAACTTATAAAACTATTAAATTATTATACCACCTCACAAAGAGCAACAGATGATACTGGTAAAAGTTTATTATTTCCATATAATCAACAAATAATGGCAGTATTATGTTGGTTTGTTTTGCCATGTTAGATAAGTTTAGATTTGTTGCCATTAGTTTGCATTCCTATGTTTAGTTCAGGTGAAGTTAAAATAAGTTTCATTATCTGTGGTTTTTCGCACATGCGCGTTCACACACAAACATCCAGTAGTGTAGCTACATTAGCTATATTGCAACAGTCTGTAGAAAAGTGATAGTACAAATGTACAGATGTGTTGCAACCAGACATTGTGACGTAAAATGCTACATTAGCTGTATTGCAACAGTCCTTAGTATTTTTGTGATATATACTGTTAACAGTTATGGTAATAGTGCAATTATTTATGTGCAGATGTCATTGTGTCTGAGAGGAGTTGTCAGTTCAGCTGTTTGAGTTTAATGGCCGTGGGAAAGAATGAGTTCTTTATTCTGGTTGTCTTGCATTTACCAATTCTGTATTTTCGGTTGGAAGGTATAAAAGTGAAAACTCTGTACCGGAGGCGAGTTGGATTTTTCATGATCGAGGCAGCTTTCCTGTAGACTCTGTGAAGGTAGTACCACTGTCTGGTCAATTCAAGATGCATAGTAGATATGAAATAATAAAAGTTAACAGGTCTCCTCACAATTATTGTATTAGAAGCCATCGGTGCTGCCAGTGTTCTGAAGATTTGTCTTAAAAATCTATTGCAAAAACATTGTACAGTTAACAGTTTTTTATTCAATGATGTTGATAAGCAGAGGAACCTTTTGTGCACTGCATGATTTTAAACCATTTTGTCTCAATGTATTACCTATACTTTTTGGAGACTGTAGTCCAGCTGCCTTAAGATCATTAGCCCGATCAGTGGATGTGCATACCATGCATGGCGCTCCAGGCCTAAGTCGATTGAGAGTAATTGTGCAGTTATTTGGAAGTGGAAGAACTACAAAGACAGTTTTCACTTTCTTTTCCAGCCTTTTACAGATGGCTTTGTAGCCATTTCTAGCCTGGTGTAGATCAACAATTTTATTACGTGACATTTTTACACAGCTCTTTACTCTTGCCTATAGTGGAGTTGTTGGAGGGATTTCCTTTGTCCATTCCTGCTTAAAATTATGATACTACTCATCTTTTCATCAAATCGTTATCCTTAAAAAGTTCTCACTCAGGGGTCAAAAGTGGCATCTTTGCAGTGCAGTCAGGCTTAACATGGATGCATTGATCATTAAGTTTGAAAAAATAATTAAATTTATTACTCATTTCAAAAAATATTTGCAAAGGAATAAAAAATCTACAATTAAATGACAACATTTAGATGCATGTCTTTGTCCTTAATCCCAATCGGATTAATCATCTCCATCTTCATGACTTATGAAAATATAAATTTCCTTAGAAGTTGTTTTTCTCGCCCTCTCTCTCTCACACACACACACACACAAAAGGGGGGGGGGTCCCATCCGGAGGATCTGGCTGTGACCGCCGGCGACGTCTCCATATTAAATAAATGCTCATCAGGACTGTTCCACCAGCCCCATCCTTGGCGATAAGTCAATTTCGCTGTTTTAAGTGGATATTAATTAAATATTGTCTTGCATTTACCAATTCTGTATTTTCGATCGGAAGGTATAAGAGTGAAAAGTCCGTACTGGGGGCGAGTTGGATTTTTGATGATTGAGGCAGCTTTCCTGTGGACTCTGCGAAGGGAGATGCTCTGCAAAGAGGGTAGTGTAGTCCCAGTGATATTTGTGGTAGTCTTTACCACTATCTGCAGGTACTTGTGATTTTTACCTACAACACCGTGATGCATCGTCAAGTCCATCCTGACCAGCTTCATCAGTGTAGCTGCTGCTGAGCTCTCTTTAACACTTGAATGGTGTTCAGTGTCCAGGTGAGGTCATCACTCACATGGAACCCTAAGAACTTAAAATTGCTCACCTTCTCCACCTTAATATCTCCCCTCTTTCATGTTCACTATCATCTGCTTGGTTTTATTTGTTGAGAGTGAGGCTCCACAAAAAGGAATTCCTCTGTCCATTTCTTCTGACAAGTATGATACTATTTATTTTTTTCTTTTAGCCTTCTTTTATAAAAAAATTTTTTCAACACAGGCAAAGTAATTAAGCATCAAAGCTCTGTTTAATTCTAATCCTAATCGTTTTCATTATAGAGGCACTGTGATTAAATTGTCGGTTCTTTATCCATTCTGTTATGAAACTCTGTTTATTTTGTTTTTCTGCCTCAGTCTCGTGTTGTGACTTTTAAAGAGTCCCGGAAGAGACCATCATTTTTTAACAAGAACTGTGTTCGTTCTCGCTCAGGGCCCAATAGTGGCATCTTTCCAGCACAGTGGAAGATTAAACCCAGATAAACGTTGTCTTCGTTTTCTTGTCCTATGAATATATAAGTATAATTAGCTATTGTTTCTCTCTCTCGCACACACACACACACACAAGGTGGGGGGGGGGGTCTCACCCAGAGGATCTGGCTGCAGCCGCCGGCGACGCCTCTGTTATATAAATCCATAACATGATTGTTCCGCCAACCTCCAGCCCAGTCATCGGCGATAAGTTGATTTCACTGTTATAAATTATATTTTTAAAAAATGTAAGAGTACTGTTAAATTTACTCAATGCATACTTACTACATTTTAAGTAAATATTAATTAATTATGAAGCAATTAAAGCTGCATAGTAAAAAGTAATAATGCTGCATAATAAAAGGTAATTGATCAACTCCCATAATTACTGTATTTGAAGCCGGTGTTGCTGCCACCGTTCTGATGAGTTCTCCTAAAATTCTATTGCAAAAATATCCACTTTATTCTTGTGCTGTTGCTTCGCCATCTGATGGCAGGTTTCCATGAAGTGGTCTCCTTTACAGAAGAAGCATGGTCGATTGTAAGCTATTCTTGGATGGGTCTCCAGGTGGCGCTCAGTAGTGTTCCCTCTTATATGCTGTGATTTGGCGGTTACTGGGACAAAGGTCGTTGCAAAGCTTTTTTTTTTTTTGCTTATGGCTCGTCTCCGCTCGCTTGTTAATACGACTTTTATGGCTGAGGCTGAGATTTAGCTCGATGTTGTGTATGATCCTGTATTTCACATGCTCTGCTTCTCCATCTCTCCCTTATATATATACACACACATACAAAATAAAGATATCCTTACCTCAAAACAGAAAACATTATGAACATAAAGTTGAATATTCGTATAACGATAGAACTTTATCACTCCGATAGAAACAGCTGGTAGGTTTACAGCCGTTACTACCTTAACTTCAACAACAAACAGCAGAAGCGATCGAACTGTTTAGCATTTTATATATATAATATAAAAATATTATGTATATATATACAAAATAAAGATATCCTTACCTCAAAACCGAGAACATTATACAATTTACATATATCAGTTTACAGAGCCGTTACTACCTTAACTTTTTTGAATGTTGCCCAAACCTTCCATTTTTAAACGGAAATAATCAATTCCCTGTATCCAGGATATGGTGTTATATATACTGTGGCATGCACTGACTTAGGCTCACGTAATTTTACAATATTATAAATGTTTATTACAAATGCTTTTCAATTAAAGTCAACAACAAAAACTACAATAACAAATGATAAACATTTTGGGGGAAAATGCATTTTTAATAAAATTAAGTTTTCTGTAATTGTTTTTTTATAATGGATGAATAGCACAATAAAAGAAATGTCTCATCTAAACATCACTTAAGAACAAACGTTAATAACTCTCATCTCCAAATAACACTTGATACTCAGCTACCCTCAGTAATGAACGAAATATTGTCTGTTCTGTAAGCTATTTGTAAAAAAAATAAGCACAAGGCTTCCCACTTGTCTCGACCCGGTCTGAAAGCGGGGAAACTTTCCTAAATCGCCGGTAAACATACACTTTTGCTTTGGCATGTTGCTTGCGTACTGACAGTCGCTGTCATGGCATGCTGCCTATATCCCTTATATTGGTTTTTGTCTCCCTCTATTGGTCATGTTGCATTGTTCCCAATTTATCTTAATTTAATTGCAACTGCTGTTTAATTGGTTGGACTTACCACATGACATAGCCTGGTGGAAGTTAACATGTTCTAGAATGTGTTTTGCCATGTTAGATAAGTCTATTTACTCATACATTGTGAACATGCTTACATTTTAAGTCGATATTGTTAAGTAAATATTTTATAATTAATGCAATTCATAATGAAGCAATTAAAGAAGCATAGTAGATGTAAAATAATAACAGTCAATAGGTCTCCTCACATACTGTATTGGCCCGAGTATAAGCCGCACCCTTAATTTTGAGAGGGATTCAGAAAAAAATATAAAAATAGAGAGAATAAAACTTGATCTAGTATTTTATTCTCTTTGGACTGGTGTGGTGGATATTGGGCTCAAAGCTCACGACAATTGTCGCTAGATGGTGCATGGCGTTGCTTCCAGAACTGTCGTATGAGGCGACGGTGCCGGGGGCGCCCTCGGTAAGAACAGAGACACGGAATGGCCAGAGGAGGCGACGTTGGCTGGGTCGGTATGCAATGATAATAAACCCAATAATGTAATTAATTATTTTTTATTAAAAAATAGATGATATTGTTACACAGCCCAACAGGGTTGCTGTCGCGTCGGGGAAGGCATTACAGAGAACCTAACTCGGTGTGTTTATCTCAAAGGATGCAAAATTAGTGTTAATGAACCGCAGCTGCGGTAGGCGTATTTAACACATAATTTCCCGACGCAGCAGCGTCACCTTAGATCAGCATTGATCTCAAGCGTAAGACGCGTTAAAATAGATCGTGCCACTAACTGGACTTATCCCCTGGTCAAATTTTTTTTTAAATTGAAATAATTACTGAATTGTTTATTTTTATAAGTGAATTATTAAAAATGATAATGTTGGCAGACAAAGTTGTAATTGTATCTGTTATGTGGCTGTAATTCCTCTGCTCTGTCAGTAGTTCCTCTACTGCGTTCTCATTTCTTCTAAAAGGAAATGCAAAGGACAAAATGCAAAGGAATCATTTCTAAGTGTGTAAAAAGCATACCAGTGTTTGGTTGAGCGAGGTCGTTCAACCTTAATAGTATCAAAGGAGTCCTGGGTTCGATCCCCAGTTAAGGCGGTTCGGGTCACATCACACATGCACACACACTTGCATGAAAGTGTAAACATTTCCAAAAACCAAGTTTGTCTTCTATTGCTAAACCATGAACTCTGGCCACATGTCCAACATATTTTCTGGTCATCTCTAAGAATAAATTTTAATTAAAAAAAGAATTAGATGACATTAAAGATTAGAAAAGCCATATCCAGATTAAACGTTGCCTTCGTTTTCTTGTCCAATGAATATGTAAGTATAATTAGCTATTGTTTTTCTCTCTCTCTCTCACACACACACACAAAGGGGTGGGGTGGGGGGGTCGTCTCACCCAGAGGATCTGGCTGTGGCTGCCGGCGACGCCTCCGTATTAAATAAATGCTTACGAGCACTGATCCACCAACCACCAGCCCCATCCTTGGTGATATGTCGATTTCGCTGTTGTAAATTATAAAAAAAATTAAGAGTATTGTTAATTTACTCACACATAGTATGCATACTACATTTTAAGTAGATATTAAGTAAATATTTAATTATTATGAAGTAATTAAAGATGCACAGTAAATATAAAATAATAAAAGTTAATAGATCTCACATGAATATTGTGTTTTGAGCCACATTTGCTGCCACCGTACGTAATAGAGAGAGACACACGTTTTCATCAGGCCATAGCTAGTTTTACTTCTGAGCTATCTGTACCTGCGTGACTTCACTCAATGCCCACCGTGGCGCTACTGCACCCTCTGTTGGTATGGATGTAAATATAAAGCTTGACAATATATACATAGTTTAGGAACAAAAAAATAGAGGGGGTGTCTGTTTAGATACCAAACTTGTTGTATAGCATTTTCTAACCTATTACATTTGCAGTCGTTAAAACTGTTTCAGTTTCATTTTGTAAGCATCAGCTGGAGGTATAATTAAACTTTCCCCCTCTCACCTTGTGGTTTGGATTGGGACACGTGGTCCATACCTGACCAAGATTCTATCGTAAAAACAACAGACATTAAAATACAAATATTAGATAATTTCCCACTGCTAGTCCACAAGCTGTCGCAAGATGATAACAAAAATCAAAGTACAGAAAGTTATTAATTAAGTAATTAAATATAATTATAATATTATATATTGAGACAATTTTGTCACCTTGTGGTTTGAATGGTTCCTGCCACTACGACAACGCGTGGGCTATATCCTATCCACATTCTATTGTAAAAACAACATTGAAATATAAATATTAGGATTGAGATCAAGTTAATAAAACTTCTTGTAGTTTGAACACTTCAGGAGTCATTTTGAATCACTCCTCTCTGCAGATCATTTCCAAATCTTTAAGTTATTTAGCATTTGGAAACGTGAAGCTTTAAGCTCTCTCCATACATTTTCAATAAGATTGAAAACAAGAGACTGGCTAGTTCATTCCATGACCTTGATAAGCAGAAAAACCTTGCGTGCACTGCATGATTATAAACCATTTCGTTTCAGTGTATTACCTATCATTTTTTGTAGACGGCTGCGTTGAGATCATTAGCCAGATCCTTTTATTGGCTGATTTTTAGCTTTTCTCAGTAATCAATGAGACTTTAAGAGGATGTGCATACCATGCATGGAGCTCCAGGCCTAAGTCGATTGAGAGTAATTTTGTATTTCTTCCACTTCCAAATAACTGCACCGACAGTTTTTCACTTTCTTTTCCAGCCTTTTTACATACGGCGTTGTAGACCATTCTAGTCTTGTGTAAATCAACAATTTAATTACCCGACATTTTTACACAGCTCTTTACTCTTGCCCATGGTGGAGTTGTTGGAGAGTCACAGGCAGGTGGCCTTTTATACAGGTTACAATTTGGGACACGCGTCTCTGATGCAGGTAACAACTGCACTGAGATTAGTGTGTCAGTGGTCTGTAGGAGCCAATGTTAGTAATGGTTTTAGGAGATTAAATACTTATTTCTCTCAATAAAATGCAAATTATTTTATATCTATAAAATGATAATATCTCTCTCTCACACTCATACTCGGCAATAAGTCGATTTCACTGTTGTAAATTATTTTTTTTTTAAAAATACGAGTACTGTTAATTTACTCACACATCGTATGCATGCTTACTACATTTTAAGTAAATATTTAATAATTATGAAGCCATTAAAGATGCATAGTAAATATAAAATAATAAAAGTTAATAGATCTCACATGAATAGAGTGTTTGTAGCCACAGTTGCTGCCACCGTTCGGATAATTTCTTGAAATATTCTATTGCAAAAATATTGTAATATTAATATTAGCGCTGCAGTTTGTTTTAACAACCGCTAACACTTTGTCTGCAGCAAGAGCGTAAAATATTGCATACGATACTGTTTGTGTTATAAACTTTGACTGTAGTGATGTTTCTCTTGTATAGCGAGAAAACTTTTTTCACATGGTCATAATGGGGTATTTTGTGTAGAATTTTAAGGAAAGAGATTAAATAAATACATTTTGGCATAAGGCTGTAACGTAGCAAAATGTGGAAACAGTGAAACGCTGTAAATACTTTCCGGATTCACTGTACATTAGTGATGAGATGTGTTTGATTTTTTTTGGAACTTAGTAGTGTGAGTGAATTGACTAAGAAGTTTATCAATCGCAAGTAAATACTATCCCTTTTGAAAACTATAAATTATTAACTAAAATTATTTTAACAGCAGTACTGCTGGAACATTATGTACATTTAGTATATACTGTATTGACATTTGGCAAATTGTTCTGTCTTATATATGTATTATTTTTAATGTTAATTAAGCTGGCGTAGCAAAGATTGTCTTCCTCGATTTTCAATTTAAGGCCACAGAATTCAGTTGCGGTTATTTGTGTTTTAATATATTCTGAATGCTTATGACAAATTATTTACTGGATTTACCTCATTTAAAAAGTGACTTTTTGTGATGCCTCCACTCAAATAATATCAAAAGATTTGGTGGCAGTAATTGTAGTAAGAACCTGATAACAGATTACATTATAATAATTAAAGAATTTCAACGTGCTAATTATTTACATCAGTGAAATTAGTTATGTGTAACTGAAGTGCCTTTTCTTGTACATCTAATGATCTAATTTTTATTCTTAACTGAAATGTCATAAAAAAAATTTCCATGAATCTTTCGGGTACTGGGGTCGAGAAATTAAATTTTCAATGGCAACAATATACACACAGGATACAATATTAGTCTCATGTTCCAATACATTTGGCATGTTCATGCATAAGAGTAAAGTTTGAGAATAAACCCACTGCAAACCAGTTATTTTAATTACTGTATTTATGTGAATGTTTAACATTCAAGTCAGTTCACTAAATAAGAAGTTCAGCCAGAAACAAATTAGTCCTTCTAATTTCCAAACCTGCATAAACTGGAGACCCTGAATGTAGAGGTCACGTTCAAATGAAACAGATTCTGGGCCGACATCTTTTGTCCAGAACCAGCGTTTTCTGGAATCTTGGGTTGTCCTTGCAGTGTCTCTCTACAAAACATTTAAACAATCCTGTTAAAGAAAACTGAAATTATTGGTTTCTCAGTTCACTGTAAGTGTAATATGTATTATGAATATGTATTATGGAAGATGTTTGAACTATTTTATGATGTTGTCAATGTTTATACACACTTGAAATTTGTCTGTATTATAATAAATACCTGAAAAAAAATGTTCTGACTACTGTGGAAGAAATAGTATTTGTTGGATTCATTGATTAATTAAATGTTTATTACATTTATGATTTACTCTCGCTCTGATTTACTCTGGCGCCAACACAGGATTCTGATCCAAAGTTGGACTGGCAAATGACAATCTAATTAAAGTATAATAAACAATAAATTAACTTCCTTGAAAACCCATCCACATTTCCGAAAATAACAATGTAGAACCCGAAAAGTTATTATAAAACACAAACATAAAACAAACACTAGGCTACACTGTCCCTTGTATTTTTGTAAATAAACATTTTATCGTATTGTTTTTGTACAACCAAATTACAAAAAGGATCAGCAAAGAGGTACACACACTTTCTTCTTGCACACACTGTTGTATACGAACACACCCACATGTTCTCTCTCTTTTGGGTGACATGACTCCTCAAGTACAGCCGCTGCTGAGCCCTATTTAACACCTCAGTTCAGTGTCCAGGTGAGTTTCATCACTGATATGGACCCCTGAGTACATCAAATTACTCACTCTCTCCACCTCATGGCTGATGAGGTCGCCAGTCCTTCCTCATGTGTACACACACACACACACCATGTTACCAGACTGCTCACCTCCTTCCTTTAAACTGTCTCGTCTCTGCTCTAAACACAGTAAACACAACAGTCTTTTTGGGCTACACCATTAATAAAGTTAATCGTTTCAAAAAACGCTTAAATGTTCAGTTCCCTAATAACACAAATCTGGATCTTTCTTGCCTTATTTACAAATGCTTTCATACAGAATGTAAAAACAGAAAACCAAATGTTGCAAACTTTAAATATAATATAAAATGCATACTTCTGCTAAAAAGGCAGGTGAAACGCCATCACTGGACATTTTGGTACGTACAGATCGTTTAAATCAAACGAACCAATGAATAAACTAAATTTAACATGTTTCTAAAATGCTAACATGTTCAGACAAAGTTCCCCCATAACAAAAATCTGAATCTTTCTTGTGACTCAGCAATTTAAACGCTTTATCGATGCGCCTCCATCTTTGTCATCTTTCCTGTCAGAAGTATTTTACCGCCAATTTTCTCCCGGTTCCAAAGTGAGCAAAATAAAAGTATTAATACCATTGCCTTATATCCTAATAATTATATTGACCCCCTGTCCTTTACAATTTATTTTAAATAAAATATAAAAGATTGACAATAGTTGCATATATAAATACTAACAGTGTTAGTGTTTTTATATCATTTTTGAGACGGTGTTGTGCCGAATTCCGACTCCCCGGCAGAATTCTACTCCCCTCGCGTGCACGCACGCAACTAAAGTAAACGGACCCACATGTGACACTCGCGGATTCACTCATTTCTATCATTTTTCACTCATAATCTTCAATTATCATTCATAGCAAGAATCACGTGACATGAAGTGAAACGTGAGCGTCACATTTTGT
>JAOUQU010421385.1:0-10744 GCA_028566735.1 Ammoglanis amapaensis
GGGGAATATCAAATTATACATCTGATGTCCTTCCTGACAACCCTGTTTATTTTTTTGGACTAGTCTGGACTAGTGATGTAAACATTTGTTTACTTATATATAATATAATATACTATTCAATGATTAAGCATTAAAAT
Source organism: Ammoglanis amapaensis (assembly GCA_028566735.1). Classification (NCBI taxonomy): domain Eukaryota; kingdom Metazoa; phylum Chordata; class Actinopteri; order Siluriformes; family Trichomycteridae; genus Ammoglanis; species Ammoglanis amapaensis. The sequence continues at coordinate 138 of JAOUQU010421385.1, forward strand.
GATTCAGATTTCACATGAGTACATTAAAACACGTTTTACATAAAGCTTAGACACAGTGGTTATGTAAATAATAAACAAGTACAGGGGCGGGACGGTGGCTTAGTGGTCAGCACGGTCGCTTCACAGTCTCGAGTGCCATCACTGGGTAAGGTAATGTAGTTAGTGTAAATTGTCCTCTGTGATAGATGACCTAGAGACCTGTTTAGGTGTTTAGTGTACATGTCTGAATGTGTGGTTTATTTGAAACAGCATTAATGTGGAGTAACGAACCTCAATGTAGTCGTCAGTGAACGACTGCGGGTATTCTCTGCAAGCGCCGAAATCCAAGAGGTAAATCTATCAACAGAACAAAGTAAATAAGATCACGAAAAAACAACAGAAAAGAGAGAAAAATATTAATGTAACGACAAAAATTAAAAATCCCAAAAGAACGACAATCAGAAGGTTGCCGGTTCAATTTTCCAGAACGGAAAAAATCTCCCATAAAGAAAGAAGAAAGAAAAACAACGAAGATGATCAGAAAGAATAAAAACAGAATAAAGAGTCGGGATGTTTAGAACGGACTCACCGTCCTCTCATCAGCGTTATAGAAGAAGTTGGACCAGTTGGGATCCGTCTGCATGAAACGAAACTCGAAGAGTTCTCGGAGACACAACTGCAGAATACTGAAGCAAATCTTACAGACAGAAAGAAATAAAGTCACATTTTACTCGATCTAAACTAGACGCTCATTGTTTTGTGTGCAAAATACATCACATTCAATCAGAATCTGGATTAGTAACTGTGGATCAGGATTAGTGACTGTGGATCAGGATTAGTAACTGTGGATCAGGATTAGTAACAGTGGATCAGGATTAGTAACAGTGGATCAGGATTAGTGACTGTGGATCAGGATTAGTGACTGTGGATCAGGATTAGTGACTGTGGATCAGGATTAGTGACTGTGGATCAGGATTAGTAACTGTGGATCAGGATTAGTAACTGTGGCTCAGGATTAGTAACTGTGGCTCAGGATTAGTAACTGTGGCTCAGGATTAGTAACTGTGGATCTGGATTAGTAACTGTGGATCTGGATTAGTAACTGTGGATCTGGATTAGTAACTGTGGCTCAGGATTAGTAACTGTGGATCTGGATTAGTAACTGTGGATCAGGATTAGTAACTGTGGATCAGGATTAGTAACTGTGGATCAGGATTAGTAACTGTGGATCAGGATTAGTAACTCTGGATCTCGGCACTGACTTGGTTCCTGGTGTCCTGGTCCAGATCCACACAGCCGTCCAGCGGGACTCCGTTGATATATTCCATGGTGAGAACTCGAGTGTTGGTGAGCTCGTCGATCACCGCCGGTACTTTGAAGATCGGGTGTCCATCCACTAAAGCTCTGCACCAATCAAACGATACACATCCGTCATCCAGAGAGAAATCACATCTGACCCCAGTTCATGAAGCGCTCAGGATAATCGCACGTGGCTTTGAGGGACGAACACTACGGGTGCGAGAGTGCAGGTGGTAGACGGGACTGTCGGCAGTCCTGAACAACAGTTTAGCGTTTAACACGTCGAGGCGCGTTACATTAATCACGTGAATATAAACATGATGGAACGGGAGCACGACTTTATAACTGCTGAGTAATGAAGTGGATGAATGTTACTGTACTTAAGTATTTCACTAAATGATTTTACATAAAGACAATCTGTACTTAAGTAAATGAGAATACTCAGAGACTCAACGCCCTCTAGTGTTGTGGCAGTGAAGTGAATTACATCACGGTATATACATCCTCAATGCAGAACTACAGAAGGATAACGGCAACATTGATGTAAACTTTTCACCGGGAAAGCCGGGACAATATTCATCTTGTTTAATTTGGGGGACAAAGAATAAATATAAATCTGGATTTATATATATTTTGGGTAAATGTAGATACGGTTCGACAGATCTCTGATATCTGACTTCACCTGAAACGTTTGGCACATTGTGCTTCTCGTTTGTAGTCGCACTCCCAGGCCAGTTCCCTATGAAGCACCTCCAAGCTGCTGTCGGCGAATAAGCCTGAAGAGGAAATGATTTGGTTATTTCATTATCGATTTCATTATTTAATTCTGCTCGTCACCACACCGTTACTGAGAACGCCGTGGGTTCCACTCACCATCGGGAAGCACCACACTCATCTTTAACACCGACATGATGTTGTTTATATCACTCTTGATGCTCTCTGCGACTCCAGGATACTACGAACAACAAACCCACCCGGTTTATTTTACACTCGCTACAGATTTATTAACCGATTTATCCTGGTCCATGTCACACACACACACACACCACAAGCTTCAACAGACCTGGATCTTTATAGCCACTTCTCTTTCGTCAGGTAAGATCCCATGATGCACTTGCCCAATGGAGGCAGCAGCAAAGGGTTTATCCTGAAACGACAGGAGCTTACTCCTCCATTCAGAACCCAGCTCTTCTTCCAGAACTTTCTACAGAATAGGAAAAAAAACATGATTGTTTACACCCATAACCTGTACATACGTTATCTATACCAGTATATAATATAGAGATGAAACTGCCCACAATGCAATACTTGCCATATATGTTTAATCTTAAAATGATCTAAAATAATATTAATAAGTGGTCAGAATTATTTAACCCCTTCAGTCTTAACTGAAAGAAATATTTGTAAAAATTAGTATGCTGGAGACTTATTGTACATTAAAAAGAATCTTACCTTCATTTGCCAGGCTGGCATGAAGTCTGCACTCTGTCGAACCCTCTCGAATATCTTTTGAAGTTGTGGGTTTATGAAGCTGTTGTCTAAACGAACCAGAAAGTGAGAGCAGGTTTTAAAAAATCTTTGATTATTTAATTAGAGAGCAGAAGACGTTTCTTCACACGTACCCTGAATGCTGAGCATCTGGCCGAGCTTGAGCGCCGCCCCTCGAACCTTACACAGCGTCTTCACGATCCTCTCGGCGTTCGCCTCGGAGAGAAACGAGGAATCTAACACGGCGCCCGAATCTATCAGAGAAATCACATTTACTTCCACATCCCTGGAGCAAACAGGCCGGAATTCCATCCCACAATCTTCCTCAAAAACGTTTCATTTTGATTTTCGAACCTCCGGCAAAGCTGAACAGAAACCGAAACTTCAGACGTACCTGCACGTTTTCTTCCGATGGACTGCTTTGCGACCTCAGCAATCGCACCGAGACCAAGTCCAACAGCTAAACCTACAAGAGACGAAGAATGTTTTTAACATTTCAGATCACGGGAACATGTTATATTCATAAAATATAACATTTTAGCCAATACAGAACACGTTATACATACATGTGTGTATCCGGAGTCCGAGGCTATGAGACTACTACTGAAACTAAAAGAACGATCGTTCGTGGTGTCTCCTGGTTAAATTACTCACCCCCAAAATTTGCAAGTCTACTTATCCGTGTTACAGGAACCTTGTTTTCTTTAGCTCGATCGCTGAGCTAAAAAACAAACAAGCATCAACATAATGGTAGCATATAAATAAATAATTTAAAATTTCTGATCATCATGAGTATCTGCAAAAGAGAATCACAGAGCGATCGTGCATAACAACATTATAACAGTCTGAGAAAATTCCTTGTTTTTCACTACATCACCCGTCACTGGTTATAATCGTTACGCCTGATTGACGGGTAGATTTGATGGAATTGCTCCTCACCTTCTGTCGAATGGGACGGGCAACATTCGGTTTCGACTCTCGAGCCTTTTTGATGTCGTCTGGACTGAGTCTGGCAACCACAGAGTCATGAACGAATCTCACATGCTGAAGAGGTGCAGAACCGTGCAGGAACCGAGCGTTCTGCCCCGGCCAGCCAGAACCACCCGGCGTTCTGTCGTGTGTCCCTGAAGCGTACGCGGCAGCGCCGTCGTCCGGGAGCTCCGAGCTCTCGGTCCACTTGGCTGCTTCATCATCCTGCTCCATCCGATCCCATGCATCAGCATCGGGGTAAATCTCATCAGACGTGGATGTCTGATAATAATAATAATAATACAGAGTTATTGACAGTGGAGTCAGAAGAGGTGCTTGCAAAATGAACAGATTATTTTATCCCCCCCGCCCCCCAAACCCTAGAAATGTTTTCCACCTCTCCTCGTCTCTTCGTGGAGCCCGTCCATGACTCGACGGCATCCTGGACAGCTTTAACTCCTGACCCCAGTGTCGAATTGCATGCCAGCAGTCTCAGCTGCTCTCCTTGGGTGTTGGCAAAGGCGGCACCCACCTTGCCAGCACCTCTCAGTACCTGTAGCACCTCTGCTAACATGGCTATTCCTAACATTAAGCAAAACACAAGGCACTCGGCATTATCATTTAATGCTTGTTAACACGCCGATGTTTAATTTAGTCATTTTAACAACTTTAGTGTAACAGTAAGGCACAAAAAGGCAGATTTATACCTCAACTGGGCCATTTTACTTCTATAGTTCTGTGTCACTGTCGTAAATGCACCACCACAACACTAGAGGGGGCCGAATTTCTGAGAGTTCTGTGGCGTTCGTGTTTTATCTCCGGTAGATGATCGATGTTGAAGAACGAAGTATTTTAAATCATATCGGATCATAAAACGAAGCATCGTGAACATTGACATGTACGGGGAGCGAATACTTTAACTACTACGCTCAAACCTTGAACTCTAACTGCTCCTCGAGTGCCGTGGCAAGGGCTGCCCACCGCGCCAGACATAGGGGGCAGTGTTCACTACTGCCCCCTAGTGTGTGTAATTCGTTTGTGCATTTCTTACAAATGTTTTTAAATCTATTACAAATTACTAAACAACATAAACATTTTATTACCACACAGGAATCACTGGATTCAACAACAAAAAAAGTTTACGATCCCTGTCCTGTTTCTTTTTAAATCATTAAAAGACTTAAAGCAACACATATGAGCATTTAAACTATCTATTATTATTCATATTAATAAATAATGCATTTTTCCCACACTTGATCATTTATAACTATATTCCTGTGTTGGAACAGCCCCCCTACACACACACAGTAAACAATAAACAGTAAACAATAAACAGTAAACAAAACGTCACAAAATTACATGCACATCGCGTCCGGCCTAAAGTTTCTTAACCTTGATCCTATTTTATACACGTTTTATACACTGATGGAATTAAAGTGGACTCACCGACATAACAAAGAGTAAATCTAAAAAGAAACGCGATGCCCTTCTGATGATCCTTTCCACTGAAAACACGCTTTACAAACAACTTCCGGACAATAACAACGATCGAGCGAGATTGACGTGACCAAAAGCCAATAGAATTCGCAGAATCCTGACAAAGGCGGGATTTGTTGCTGTACGGACCAATCAGATGCACAAAAAACAGTCCGCGTCTGCCAATCGTATTTACGTCTACATGCACACGCACGCACAAAATAAATAAATACATACAAAATTAAAGCGGCTTGTGAATTAAGTGAATAAAACGTATTTGTTTTGTTTAGTTTAAACGATAAAAGCCAGGTCTGGTTAGTTTTTGGAGGAAGATTTTAGTACTTTAAAGTACTTTAATAATGGACTAGTTGGATGGACAGAAGGTTGCAGGTTCAAACCCAACAAGCATTAAGATCCAAATGTTGCATTTCGCCATTCGCAATACTGTGGCTTTAGTGGTTTTCCTCAAAGTAAGAAAAGTCTCGCTTTCCTTCCACAGTCCAAAGACAAAATGAAGTCATTGGTGAGCCTGTAGATTTAGACTGATGACCTGTTCAGGTCTTTAGTGTATTCAGCCAGTGTGTCTTCCACTGTGACACCGCCTGAATGAAATTATGTGCTGGTAAACCTAAATCATGGATGGATGCTGCAAAACACAAGAATATTAATGATACTATGCTTCCAACACTACATCATGCACCTCCATGCATGCACCAGATGTGGACCAGGTGTTGGCCAGTAGGTTCCGTCCATCTGCTTGGTTTGCTTGTTAGGATTTTAATCCTCCAACTTGAAACTCCTTTATAATTTTTCACAACTGTGCTTTTTACACACACAACTTGTTCAGTGCATTGTGCAAATTTCATACAGGATCAAACCCGCAGCCTTCTGATTACACCTTACATCATTTTCCGGCGTGGATAAAGGAATCTACTAAATGTCTAAAATATGAAAATATCACAACCTGCTGTGTTGAGCTCTAGTTAGTAAAAGGACTCGCCATAGAAATATCAAAGATTTAGAACTGAGAATTTGCAAACAATAGGCACAAAGTTTGTTGAAATCTTAACAGAGTAGAAGTTGGTGTGTGGGCTGGCATAATGGTTTAATGGTGTCTGTGTGGAGTTTGCATGGACTCCCAGTGTCTTACTTTGGGCACTCCCACAGTGGTTTGATTTGCTCTCCCACAGTCCAAAAACATGCATGTACGGCAAATTAAAGATACGAAATTATAGAAAACTGTGATTGATTTGGATTGTGTGACGAACGACCTGTGCGTGTGTGTGAGAGAGAGAGAAAGAGAGTGTGTGTCTGTGTGTGTGAGAGAGAGAGAAAGAGAGAGAGAGAGAGTGTGTGTGTGTGTGAGAGAGAGAGAGAGAGAGAGAGAGAGAGAGAGAGAGAGAGAGAGAGAGTGAGAGAGAGAGAGACCTTGCAGAGACACTGCCCGTTGGTTTTGTTACAGTCTGGGTCGAAACCTTTGCTGATATCACAGTGGCACGGCCCACAGGTAGGATTACCCCACCAACCCCGCGGACACTGCTGCTCGCTCCTGCAACACACATCAACATGTCTGCACTTACACAAAGTCCCAGATCGACACATAACAAGTAAGTTCACATTTTTATATGCATTAATGACAATTTTATTATCTTTCATTCAGTATAAGAACCTAAAAAATAACGAGAAGTATTAAAATTCCTTAGATTAGATTTCACCCTAATGTGGTGCTTTCTTATTTTTCAAACCAAGATGACGGTATGACTTCTATAAATCAAACTCAGAACCTTCTGGCAGTAAGGTGACATTGGTTAGAACTGTCGCCTCACAGAAAGAGGAACCAGGTTCGCATGTTCTCCCATGTCTGCACGAGCTTCCTCTCGTTGTTTCATACAAATACATGCAATCAGTATAATTGGAGATACTGAACTTGCCAAATGTGTGTGTGTCTGTGTGTGTCTGTACACAACAGAATGGCAACCTCATGTGTTTAGTGTATTCACCCTGTGTGTCCCACTGTGGCATTCCTAAATAGTAACAAGTGGTGGTAAAAATAAAGGATAGATGGACACTTGAAAAAAATGTAAAAAAAAGAAGTTTATTTATGCTGTTTATAAATATGTAAACATAAATATGTTTATTTGTGTTTAGTGATGCTGACTAGATTACAATGTATATTGTGTTGTGGCATTTGGATTGTACATGGAAGTCCGAGAAGTGTCAAGGTCACTTCAAGCGACACTGAAAAACTGACCTTGAACAAAAAGCTGATGGATCATGATTGCTAATAGTTTTGTACAGTTGTGTGTGTGTGTGTGTGTGTGTGTGTGTGTGTGTACCTGTGCTGGCAGTACTGGCCGTAGTGACTATCTCCGCAGTTACACACATACCCGTGGGAATAGTTGGGTTTTCTGTGGCACTTTGCTTCATTTTCACATGGGTTCAGCTTGCACGCATCAGTACAACTTTTACCATAGAAACCTGTCAAATGCACAAACATAAGAATCCAGAACTTTTTTTTAAATTTAACCTTTAATTTAACCAGGCAAATCATTATAACCAAGTTCATATTTACAATGAAGGCCTGGCAAGTAGAAGAGGCTAAATGTTTACACACATTTTTACATACATACATGTATATACACACAACACTTTTCAAGATTCAAAGATGTTTTGTCATATGCACAATGAGAAAGCAGTTTTCCTTGTACAATGAAATTCTTACTTTGCTGCTCGTTGAGAAGTTACATAAAGTTACATAAAGAAGTTACGATAAATACAATAATGAAATAAGTATATAAGAATTTACATTGATTAAAATAAATGTGCAAATCACAGGAAACGAAGTTAATGTAATAAATAATAGCACATAAAATATATTTAATCATCTTGTTACACTGTAAGTACACTTGCTTACATTTTTACTGCAAACTTAGTGCACACTTTCATACAAGAATGTTGCCTTAAACGGAACACAACACTTAGGGGAAGTGATGGACTAACATTTGAACACGGTTCTCTAGTCCACCCAAAATATTCATTTTGTTTCAAATATTCATATTGTTTACATAATAATTTTAATAATAAATGATTTTTTTGTTTTCGATTACACTCTGGTAATTATTTATTTCACTAATGCTATTTACATTTAGACAAAGCAGCTGCCTCTGCTTTTTACCTCAGCAGTGGCCATCATAACCAGTCGTACCCCTATTCGTCAAGTAGGCAAAATGGCAGCGGTTTAGTGCACGTAGTGTATGTTGTTTAAATGACATACTATAATTACACTCTAATTGATGGTGTTTCTCAGACGTAATAAAACATAGTGATCAAAGTATGCAAGTGTCGCTCTATGACGGCCATAGATTCATTGACCAATAAGACACAATTGTGCCCATGTCAAACAACCCTGCTCCCCGATTTCCCCTGCTCCTAGCACATAGAATGTTCAAGTGGTGCCCAATACATGTCACAATATGTTATAACATAATTATTACTACATAATAACAAGGGCTATATTTAGTTAATGCAGGAGGGAAATATAACACATTTAAAGGAAAGGGAACAGGACTAAAGAAGGTTCTAGAAGGTTAGGCATAGAAACATAACTGAGAGGAAGAAAGGGATCATATGATAAGGAAAGGAAATAAAATAAAGAAAGAGAAGTAATGAAGGTAAGAAAACTTCTTAGCTGTTAAATACGATTTTGGGACAGCATCATTATAAACACTTTTTTTTTTAGGATTTAAGGTTCATATCTGTACTTTAGCTACACTGGTGACAAGAATGATAATAGTAATCCATACTTAACTATACAGACAGAAAGACATCAAAATGTTCTACATGTACTCAAATGCTAGAGTTATAGAGTCTAATGGATCTGAAGACAATAGTCGAGTTTATTTCCTTTACTTTATATTATCATCATGTAAACACATTTGTTCATTACGACTTTCTACAAACTACCAATTAACAAAGACTTATTCCCTCATTGTTTGCTCTGACATTACACTTGGTGGAAATATACTGTATAAACCCTCCCAATCTTTAAAGAGCAGCCCAGAACATTATTCACCCTTCACTGAGCTTAATAGTATAGTTAACCTTATGAAGCAGCCAGACCTGGTGTTATTCAGGATTTATAACCAAACTCAGTTAGTTACAACTGCACCCAAAACATATTTCCATTGCACCAATGATCAAATATCCACCACAGCTAAAATAGAGTACATAGAGTTTGGATGTACTTGTATGGCTACAGAGGCCAAAACTAAAAGTACCACCAAAAATGCTGATTTAAAATTAGACTTGCTGATTTAAAAGTAAATTAGAATAGATAACCTTGATTTGTCATTACACAAATATAAAGTACAACAAAATTCTTTCTTATCCCAAACAGTTTTGGAAGTTGGGGTCAGAGTACAGGGTCAGTCGTTGTACAACGCCCCTGGGGTTGCACAGGGCTTAGAGACATGCTCAAGGACAGAAGAGTGCCTGTGTAGCACAGCCTGGATGTAAACTTTACATGATTTGCCATGATTCAGAGCCAAAAGCTCTACCCACCAAGCTACACTGTCCCTCTATTTAGCCAAACCAATGGAAAACAGTTGTTGCTCTTTCACATCCAGTGTAACCTAGTAGCACACACATTATCATTAATTAACACACACATATTTAATAATTCTAACCATTTCATGAAATCAACTAAACAATAAAGTTACACACGGACACGTGTTACCTACCGGGTAAAAGCCAGGAACTGGAGCACGATTGTGTTAGCTTGTAATGGATCGGCCTCTTCTTTGTGCGGGTCAAAGTTTACAGGCTCGTCGGGTTCCAGGAGCTCAGCGTTCTGGTTAAACTCATCACGAATTTCAGGGAAACGAGTGGACAACAGATGAACGAGTGATCCACGAGAACTTGTCCTGCTGGAGCTGAGAAAAATGGTGCATCTGTTATTCTTCTTTTCTGATTGGTGATGAATCTCAGTGGTAGCAGTGTACTAAGTAGGAACACGTTGTGTTCTCAGAAAGGACTCGTTTTTTAGAGAAAAAAAACATTTAAATGTCAATTGTTTTTCTTTTTTTTGTGGCTTGATTGCAACTTCTACAGATATACAGTGCTTTTGTTTTCAAATGTTGCAAAATCAAGTAGAAATTAATATATTAGTCTATAGAACACAGCGTAGATATATTCAATTATGCTACACATTAGCAACAACAGACTTATAGAATAACTGTAAAAAGTAATATAAAAAGTATTCTCATGTCAATACTCTTTCTATAGGATAATCTTTTACCACTGTGCTGTTAACACACTTTTTGAACCCAATTCGTGCAGTAAAACAAATATTTACACACACTAGGGGGCAGCAATGAGCACACACACTAGGGCAGGTG
>JAOUQU010421396.1:0-10742 GCA_028566735.1 Ammoglanis amapaensis
ATTGCCGTGAGCTTTGAGCCCAGTATCCACCACACCAGTCCAAAGAGAATAAAATACCAGATCAAGTTTTATTCTCTGAATTTTAATATATTTTTCTGAATCCCTCTCAAAATTAAGGGTGCGGCTTAGATTCGGGTGCGGCTTATACTCGGGTCAATACGGTATATAGTATACATATATAATTATTTAAAGTGTACAATCAAAAGTATAAAGTATTCTACATTGGATGTAAGATGCAAAACCAACACTTCACCCAACAGCTTCAATTATTGTCTATAGGTGTTAATTATCTTATGTTAATTATGTTAAGTATCTTTAACTTTGCTGATCACTTAGTGGCTTCGTGGTTAGCACTATCATCAGAGCAGGATGTCCTGGGTTCAATTTACAAGTAAAGCAATCTGGGGATTTCTGTGTGGGCTTTGCATGTTCTTCCAATGTATGTGTGGGTTTCCTCCGGGTACTCCAGTTTCCTCCCACAATTCAAAGACAAAGTGTGTGTGTGTGTGTGTGTGTGTGTGTGTGTGTGTGTGTGTGCTTGTCTGTGAACCCTACAACAGACTGGCAACCTGTTCAGATGTGAGTCCAACCATGACCCTAACCTACTTCTCCATCCAGCCATCCATCACATGATCACTCTGGCTTCCATGCTACTCAGGTGACCCTGATTTAATAAAGAATTACTGTTTGGGAGGAAGTGTACATAGACAAAATGGCTGAGCTTTGTTTGTCATTAATTACCCATTACTGGCTTAAGTGTTAGCAATGTTACATGTTCTTCTAACACTCAGAGGTAATGGTCTAGCAGAGGTGGCTTTATCCACAGCAATGGCGTCTGATCAATTATCACCTCCACATTTCCCTGTCTGCAGCCAGGCTGAACTGCCATCTGGACATTTTCATGTCTGACGTGACAGTGACCTCTGACTGGTGGATTATACATCATTCATAGTAAGTAAACTCTTTACAAAAGATGTTTATCAGTTTGTCATGTCTGTTTAACTTTAGATTTAAGCGTCTCAGAGAATCAGACATAAAATACGGGCACTCTCACAAGAGGTGTTTTCTAATTATAATAATCAAGCGTAGAACGAGATGTTCCCATGGTTCCTAATATTTGTGCTAATGTGTCAGTGATTGCTATGTGCTCTGAGTGTCCGGTTTCATTCTGAACGCTTTAATATTTCTGTTCAGCTGAAATGCACGAGACAAAGGGGTTCAGCACAAAGCGGAACATGACAGTCCTGTGACTTCCTGGAGGTTAGTCCATTATTTACAAAGCAGAGCTCAAGTGGCCCTAACAAAACACATTCTAACCAGCATGTCCTGTATATTAATGCTATTACAGAGAGAAATGTGTTTTCCTAAGCAGCTTTGGTAATTGGGGCTGCAATACGACCCTGACCTGTGTTAATCGGGATTAGAAGCCCTAGTTTGCAGTGACACGCGATTGTCTGTTTTAAGTCAGGATTTCATGTGTTTAGTGAAGATAAGGGTCCCTTATACAGACTGCCACCATGACTGTCATGTTTAAAGAACGATGGAGGTAAGAACAATAGACATATGTGTGTGGTGAGAGGCTCCTTCAGTGCAGCTGAAATTTAATCTTTCAAAACTCAGAAGGGGGCAAAGGAAAAATCTGCTGTTTTGACCTGAAACCATATGGCGACCATCCTGCCTTGCTTGGAAACTTAACACTGACAGACGTTAATCGCGTGACCGATGTCAGATCAAAGCGAAGTACCTGTGTTCATGTGGGTGCATTAGAATTATTTGCAACATGGTGAATCTTTAAATTAGTCATTTTTAAATTTCTTTTGGACTTTCCCTTATAATCACTGTACATCAGCAGTACATTAAATGCTATAAAAATAAATAAAAAAACAACTTGTAAAAAAAGTATTACAGAAACTCTGTTTGAACTGTGGAAACAGATGTACAGTCACAAACGTGGTGGGTGCTACAGCGCTAAACGATCTGCCACCCACGGAGGAAAGTGTTGTATAATGAACGTTAAGAAACCTAAAGGTTCCTTAAAACCTTACCAATGTTATAAGTGATGTTAGACTTTTTATTGATTACATTCTTAGAACTACAAGCTTAAACCTTGCTTTGTCTGAATTTAATTAGGCAAATATGTTATTTTTTAATCATTTAAATTCATGGCTATAGTCTGCTTGGGTCAAGACATATTTTGCACTGTGATGTGTGGTGTTGTGATGTAATAACTGACGGGTTTGCATTAGAACCTCGTCGTTTTCAACCACCACCTGCCAAACCCCACCAGAACTTCCCCTAATAGATTAGTGGGGTATTAACTGTCCATAGGATGGATTTCCTTCACCATGCACGGACAAGCAGTACATATACAAAAGAAAAGTCCCACAGGAAGTGTTAGGTTGTTAGTTGCAATGCACAGTTCCATGTACTTTCTCACAGCCCAAGAACAGTTGATAATAATAATAATAATAATAATAATAATAATAATAATAATAATAATAATAATAATAATAATACATTTTATTTATAAGCGCCTTTCAAGACACCCAAGGACACTTTACAGATAAAACTATTACTATGATAAGGAACTATTTTAAAGAAGGATTTGCATGAGAACTTAACAGCTGCTAACAGCAGACTGATTTGAAACTCACAGATACATAAATAAAAAAAAAACCTTTGAATGAGGATGTCCGTTCTTTACAGTAAGAAAACAGACCACAGCTTTCTTCATTCTGAATTTGAAATGCAGTTAGTTTGTACACAACTTACAAAAGCATTGTATTTAAAAAACTTCAGATACATTCAAATACTCTCCAGTGGAACAGTACAGAGCTCTGACCTGAGTCATCTGAAACTGGAACATCAATTAAATCTTTTTTTTAATCCAACATCATTGCCCAGTCATACCAGTCCTCTGTTGATGACAAATTCCAACATTCATTCTTTAATGTCTGTTAAGAAACCTGTTGTTGTTTTAGTCAGATAGATCATACAGAGGTCACGCTATGTATTACCATGTTGTTGAAATGGGATGTCGCACAAGCTCATGCTTAGGCGTCTGAATACATTTGACCACATATAATAACGGTTGGCATTTGGTTTGATTTTTAAAAAATGTGTATTTTTACATTTTTGGAGGCTTAAAGAGGTTTGAATGAGCTTAAGGAGGGAAGGAAATGTGGTGCAGTCGAGGATGAAATGAGCTTTTGGAGATTAGGTCAAGCATGCAACAAGTGGAATCTGCAAAAGCGAACATTAGCTCCTTATGCGAGTGCATCCAGCACTTCAAATTTTGTTCCACTGTGAAAAATTAACCTGCACTGATTTACCTGGGACTGAGGTATGATACCTCTTTTTGTATATTACTCAGTGTAGAATAGGGTCTTTAAACAGTGATCTTTATCTTCTGTTTTATCATTTGATTTAAATAAAATAGTTACAAATAATGCAACATTTAATGTTGTCAGTGATCGTGTATAGTCTTAAAGAAAGAGTGGGCTAATATCAATAACAATACTATATAATATTTTTGCATGTGACATTACATCCATGAAAAGTTGGCAGCATCAAAGGTAATCAAGAGTGGTTAAACCTTATTTATATTATTGAAAGCTAATCGTAACCACGCTTTAGATGTTCATAATGCACTTGTGTGCACTATGGTGATGATGTGTGATTTAGTAACTTTGATATGTATGTGCTTGTGTTTGTAGTATGTAGCTGGCAACAAGGCTGTAATTGCTCATAGATTTACGCTGCATATCAATTGAATCTTTAGTTTTTTTTTTCAGATATACAATGTTGCTAATGGTGATTGTGACAGGAAGTTGTGGTTTTGCTTTATACTTCCACTGCTGGTTGGTATTGCTGAGTTCCTGGAGTCATGGTTTTGCAGGCCTGTAGCACTGCCACATCTGCCATAAACATTGCTGTGTAAAAAGGCACTATTTATTATTAATATTAGTAGTAGTACAGATAATACTGGTAATTAACAATAAATACATTTACATTAGCCAAGTCTTTCTATATGTAATCCATATAAGAAACACGTCCCTTATTGGTGAGGAAAAACAAGTGTGATTGGATGCATTTGTTTTCAAAATTCTTGCTTTTATTTGTAAATGCACAACTAACTTCTTATTTAAACATTCTTGTATGTTTTATCAGTCACACCCTTATACATTTACGGTAGAGTCTTGAGTCAGAGGTCAGTGTTAAGGGTCATCTGATAACGCAGAGTGTGGTGTAGTTTAACAAGGGCTTTCATATGTCCACCTGATGATGTTACCCATCTCTCGCTCACACACCACCTCCTTATGAGCTGCACATGGGATAGCCGGGTGAAGATTGATGCACACACCGAGTCGAAAGAACTCAAATTTAAAGAACCAGATGGCAGCCTGATGTTGAGCAGCGGACTGTGAAACATAAGGAGGGAGAGGAAATTAATGATAAGGTGGGGAAGGACATGCTCTACAGGTCATACTTAAGATTTGGACTCTAGTGCAGCTGTAATGACTTTTATGAATGCACAATGGCTTAAACAAAGACAAAAACATTTACTTTAATAATAACAAAGTCAGACTGGACAACAACTTAAAAGGCCTGGCAGTAAGTATCATAAAATAACAAAGAAGGGGAAGGAGACGGCATGACAAGAGACTGGCTCTAAATGTCACACGTCCTTGTCGCTGAAATTCTCAGACACATTTAGGATCTCGCTATGGTCCAAACAGCAAGGCAGTGAAATAAGTCGTTGTGGTACCCTAATGTCTCTGTATTTCCTGTGTTAATGAACATGAACTAAAACCAGTAAAATATAATTGTGTAAGAGTTTCAGTTCCTAAAGCACAATAGTACACAGTTTCATATGTATTTCCATAATCGTTTTCTGATAAATAACATATAGCTCACTTTGGGTGGTGTTGATTGTGTGGGTATAAATCCACGACTATTTATAGCAGCTAATATTAACATGAATGATTACAAGATGAACAAAAACTGCACATGTTCTCTTCCTTTTTCACATATTATATTGCTGGCAAAATTTAACAATAACAGTAAAACTAAATGTCCATATTTTGTCATGCCAATAAAGGTACGTTTGAATTGAGCTAACAACGGTGAATATTACTTTTGTATCACAGTTTCAGATTCTAATCAATTTTAGGTTTGTTTGCCCTTAAACCAACCCCTGCTGTTGGGGTTCGGGGTTAGAGGTTCCCAAAAATGAACCCTAAGAAGTTTATTTTATATTGGCCAAGGGGCCAGGTGAAGTCTTCATGCCCCTGGCCCTAACTAATCTGTCAACATTTGTTTCTATTTATAGAAGGTATTTAGGCTGAGGTAGCACTGGACTAAACATAGATGCTATGATACCGACAACATCCATGCCTAGTTCCTTTTTTTCACTGGTTATGTCTCTTGCAAATGGTATCTGGTGAGCAGACTTAATTTTTTATCACTATGAAATAAATGTTCTGTTTAAAACTATTAGCAACTTAAAAACTCGATGTAGAGGATGGAATGAAAAAGTTTTTATGAAAATGCTAATTTCAGTCTGGCACGAGTTAATGGATTTGGCCATATTCAGTGATGATGATTCGGATGATGCTCCAGATCTGAAGCTGTGATATAAAAAGAGCAAAAGTAATATTCACCTTTGTTAGTTCAATTCAAACGTACATTTATTATATTCAGATACAAATGAGCATCTTGTCTCAGATATTTCAAGCAAATTAAGGACTGTCATGTGACTAACCACACCAAAAATACCTGACACTTGGCACATTACCAGTACTCTGTTGGCACATTTGTCCAAGAACAAATGAAATCTATATAAAAATGATTGCACTAAAACACATTTCTAACATAAACTTTGGTTGAATCACTGCCAAATTTACTGATTTACCATCTACAATTAAATGAGGTAAGATGGTTTAGCAACAGGTTTATTTTCAAATCTCTCATGACACTTTTCATCACTGTGGGTGTTTCCCTAATCTCATCGAGCTCTCATGTTGTGTGGGACGCCCGGTACTCCTCCACATGTTTGCCATATCTGTCCAACACTGTAGTCGTCAAAGAAGTGGTTTGTTTGACTTTAGCTGTCCTTTCACATTCTACCCTCGGCGTTGACTAGGGAGTTTGAAAGTGCTAGTTTAAAGACCAAATATTGGGGAGAAGGAGTTTTGTGTAATAGTGGTGTGGAAAAGCTCTGAAGTAATGTCATGGTGTTTATACAGCTGGGCTTTAACTCCAGCATGAATACACCAACCACAATCAATTACAACTTAAAAAAACATGCTGGCTAGATCTAATCAGTGAGCAATAACATTGGTCACTACAGTAAGAATTATAGACAGCGATTTAGAAGACTAGTAAACATCTAAACATTTAGCATCTTGAAAATACTAAGCGTATAGTTCTCAAAAATGCTCAATTGAAGGTATTATTACTTACAGCAGGTATTCTGTTGACACATAGAAAGTCTTACAGTTTCCATTAAATCATTACTTTTTTATTTTTCTGATTTAATTCTAAGATATTACAAGCTGATAAATGTGTTTCCAGAGCATTTAATATGTAGCAAACATAATTCTAGTATTCTTCTTTGCTATGAGGATTCTTATGGTGTAGAGGTACATCAGGTATAGCACAATTACTGATGCACTTGTTATTATACAATTCATGGTTAATGTTTTTCTTTCACTTAATATCAAGTTGAATAATGTTGATAACAAGGAAACGTGACCATACTGACTAGATGCTTGATCTTGGACCATTCTCACCACTGACATTAATATAGTCATAATACTGAGCAACAGATTATTAATGGAATACTCATAAAGGGCATATATATAAATACATATGAGCATTATATATTATATGTGTTTCTAATTAAATGTTCTGTATCATAAACTCTATTTAATTTTTTGAGGATTTGTACTGAAGTTAAAGACAAATAAAGATTATAGACACTTTTACTTAGAGTTTGGCTTCACTGCGTTTTTGCTCAGTCACTCAACAATACAGTTTATGTTTCACCAGATCAAACAGATGATGATGGATAGTTTAAGCATGCGACTGTGCTTTCGTTTGTCCACTTGAGGATTTGATATGAGCCACAGTGTCAAGCTGAGATAGTTAGCCCAAATAACCTTGTCGATGACCCTTTATGCAAGATAATGATCACATCTCTATTATATTGTTGTCTGTCAGCGGACTGAACACATGATTGCAGATTGTAGGAACTTGTGAGCGTTGCACCATGGATTCAAAAGGAAATAACACATGACTCTGGCTCTTAAAATGCAGATCTAACTCCAGCTGTGAGATGGTGATCGGTATTCACTACATATGGCAATAAGTTTAGTGGGAGAAATTGGACTAAGGCTGAGAAATTAGTCTCCATGAAATAATAGGAAATTCCCATCATTGTAGTCCTGAGGCCAGAGTAAAATTATAGTTGATTTTAGACACTGTAATGTTGTTGAACTAAGCTTGTGTGACCCATATAGAGCCTCAGTATGAATTTACAAGCGCATGTTTCTTTTCCTAATAGCC
Organism: Ammoglanis amapaensis; assembly: GCA_028566735.1. NCBI lineage: Eukaryota > Metazoa > Chordata > Actinopteri > Siluriformes > Trichomycteridae > Ammoglanis > Ammoglanis amapaensis. Next base: position 7,570 of record JAOUQU010421396.1, read on the forward strand.
ATTTTCCACTGGCATGTTGCAGGAGTTGGTGCTGATTCTGCAAACCCTATTTAAGAACTGTCATATAGTTTCTCTGGTTTAAAAGCTGTACAATTACATCATGAAGATGAAGCTTTTTTTTAATGCATGTCATAAATATAATAACTGTGTAGGGTTTCACAAATAGTACGTCTGGCTTTCAGATGATATTTTACCATCCAAAGACAAATAAAGTAGTGCCTGTACATTCATGTTTCATTTTATTATTTCATTTTGTAAAATGATAACTATGCTACTGAACCTGTTAAATTTATTACTGGACAGAGAGTCCTTGATCTTAGAAGCAGAAACGGTTTCACAACTAAATCAATTGGTTGCGAACCTGGCACTGTTGTAAATGGAAAGTTGATACTTGTCCATGTAAAGAACTATAGAATGAAACTTGTACTCTCAAAACTAAATGCTTTGATATAGAACCAATTGTTTTTTGAATTAGATTTTTTAAAATTCATAACCTGATAGATACAGATCTAACTAAAGAATTAAGCTCTCCCAGATCCACAGAGGCCTCAATAAGTTTAAAACTTAAGACATCTGGCACCACCTTAAACCTTCCATGGGCTGTAGACCTAGATCGATATCATGAAGGTAGAAAATAAGATAAGATTCATGAGACATATAAATTCAGCAAAAAACATTTGCAAGTATAATCATGCTGAAATGACAGTTTTTGTCCTTTCTTCAGCCAAAGGCAAGATTTAAACCACTTGAACATCTGTACAGAGACCAGATTCTACTGACATCCTGTCTGAAGACTCTTGAGATGATCTGCTTTACAGAATGGTATAAACTGCCAAAATCCAGGTAAGCAGAACTGTATGTGTAGCCAAAAAGGGTTCCAAGAAGTGCTGTGTTAATACCTCTTTATGATTTTAGTTTTTGACTTTTATAGAATTTTCCAAATCAGTCATTATCTTTAAAGTAGCGTAATATAGGTGGATTAAGTAAATGAATGTATGAAATTCAGAAAAAAAAATGAAATCTACTATCTAAGTATCTGACAAGCAATCCTAATACTTTCTAAAAACACAGTACATAAGGCCAGGGTGCAAGGGTAAGAGAGCGATGTTTTTAATCATGATTTTACATGGCATGCTTGACTGTGGGGGTGCTAAGTGAAAGCAGATTGTTCCTGATGGACTCTAAATGATGAAACTGCTCAAACCCATGAGTGTTAGTCATTACCATGAGTAAAGATTTTATCCTGTGAATCTTGCATTGTTGTACGTTTTAAAACAACATCCAATGCTAAAAGTCAAAAATAGTCATAATTTAACGTGTGTGTGTGTGCTGACACCTGATCTCTAGTGCATAATTAATTTTGTACTTATTGCTCTTTATTTTCTGTCTTATGTTCCGGACCTGAAAGCTCTAGAAACAACAAAGCCCAAGCCATGTCTCAATACATACAATGTCTCTAAATAGCCCAAAGAGTCCTGTTTCACTCCCTCTGGGCTTCAGCGGCATCATGGGTCACTGTCATGTTAGAGTCTGCACTGCGAATCTGCACATTCATGCAGCATACGACTTTTTCTGGGGGAAATAAAATTAATCAATCAACAGAACTGCATATTTAAGAAGGATATTTAACACCAGTGGCTGCATAGCCAGTCTCATGTACACGTGGAAGTAAGTCATGGAAGGTAATTGATTTAATGGCTGGAGTGAAATACAGCCTTTTTGACTGTCCTTACACCACAGTCTCAAAACAAGAAATTCTCCAGCCCCCTCAAGTCCTCAAAAGGGCTCCAAGATTCCAGGAAAGCTGTAGACAAGTTCAATAAATCAGCTACCCCCCCCCCCTTCCTGGGTCAGGATACTGCTTAAAGAGAGTCCTTGCGTCCTCTTTTGTTTACAATGCTGAAAGTCAAAGAGTAGATGTGTTAGAAGGTCTTTGCTAGAGTTTAATCCCCAGGTGTCTTCTCAGCTTGAGCTGGCTCAAACCGTCCAGAGAAGCTTTATGACTGTTATGGTGTCAATGTCGAGACATTTCAAATGCAGCTAGAATTCTGTTAAGCATTTAAGCCGGTGTGCGTGCAGGCCACTTTAGTACCTGTAGTTCAGCTGGCTCGTGAGTGTCTCAATGCCAGAGCAGGAAGGATGGAATAATAAGCTCACACAGAAAAGGAAATGGATTCTGTATAAACAGGGTGGCTAAAAATAAGCTTGATTAATGAACTTTATACAAGGTGTTTAAAGTAGGGTCAGTTTGATTGATAAATATGCCCATACCGGAAGGGTTGATCATTGTTTATACAAGTATATTCATTTCTTTACAGATGTTACATTAAAGCAAGTTTTGGAGGCTGATCAATCAGCGCATACATCCTCTGAATGACTTGTCTTGTATTCCAAGCTAGTAAACAATCACATCCGATTGTTTGGGACTTGCTTCTTTTGAAGCAAACAAGCGAAAGAGTAGAAACCTTTGCAGCCGACTCTCTGTCGATTTGTTTGAAGTGATGCAGGGAATCCAACCTCCTTCTTCTTTCCCAGTGGACATCCTGCCTTCTCAAAGCATGCCGATCCTCGGGTCTAATGGGAACCAGACCTGCTCTGACAAACAACCTCTGCGCACACACTCAAACATAAAAATACACACAAAAGTACATCCACAGGAACAAACACACATCGGAAGGCATGCATGCAGTCACACACATGTATTGTGCTCTCCAGCTGAGGCAGGCACTCCAATTATTCCAAACAGACCTGAAACTATTCCTTCACCCGACTTTCTCACACAGCTAAAACAGCTGGATTTCTCTTAAAGACCCGGGTTTTTTAAACATATAACAGTGATTGTAAATGTTTATGAATACAACCAAGCTTATTAAATATTATGGCTGTCACATACTGAATCAATCTCTAAGAAATACTAACTGATGAGCTTTCACCGTCGATGCTATCAATCATTCCATGGGACAGTACAGTAAGCTCATGTCTTTCATGCGTCGGTTAGACAAATGCATAAACAGAATCTGCCTCACTGTAGCCAAAAGCACCTAGATAAGCCCGAAGATGTTTGGGACACTATTCTGTAGACCAGGGCTGGACTGCGACAAAAAATCGGCCCTGGCATTTTTGGTTTAGACCGGCCCCTCATAATTAGTGGAGCACAACTGACTTGTAATTTA
>JAOUQU010421407.1:0-10742 GCA_028566735.1 Ammoglanis amapaensis
CGATTAATTTGCGATTAATTGCGATTAATTAATTACAGACCTTGTAATTAACTCGATTAAAAATTTTAATCGAGTCCTGCCACTAGTAATGAGTAAGGTCCAAGTCACATAAAGACTCGCCGGCTTAGTGTTTTCATACAACCTTTAATACAAAGAAAAATGCATGGTCATTTTTATTGTAGTGTGTCTATGCTGAATAAAGCTCTGACTCTAACCACTGAATATTGAAGTGAGGAATCGCAGTGTTTATTGCAGGCCGCACATTATAGTCCAATGTTAAGGCAAAACCACAAATGTTGAAATAAAGTTTGGGTTACTTTTAAAATACGATTTCTAATAAGCTCATCACTCGTTCATCTGTTCATATTACAAGGTTTTTTACTTCTAAAATAGTGCAGTTTACAAATAACTCACAAATGGCATCTACATACTGTATATAGTGTTGGCTGTCAGTAAGTCTGATGAACGTTTGGCTTTATTTGGCTCCGTGAGGCAACATTTTCTGCTCTAATTCCATCAAAAGCAAGTACCACTCACACATCCTTAAACTAGCTGTAACATATAGAAGATGAATTTCTACATATGATGTTCTTGTGGAAACAGGCTCAGCCTTTACAAGCCTATTGCCTTAAATACGATAAGGTTGTAAATCAGCAAAATTGCATCGTATGGATGATGTGTACAACATTACTTATACTATGTTATCAAGAGCTTTCACAATGGTTTCTGGTCACAGATTGATGGGGGTAAGTTCAAGGTTGGCACAACCCCTCTGTGTTAAACTACATTTATTCTCTAATGCACATCTGGCAATACGAGCTGCACAGTTACATGAGTTACATCCACATCTCCAGTCACTAACAGAGGTTTGCATGTTTTCTTCACCTCTAGGTGGGTTTCATGCTGGTACTCACATGGGTACCAACCTTCTTGTTGTAAGGCAACAGTGATACCCGCATAAACACTAAACCACAAATGTTATTGTATTGAATCTTAATTGATTTAAAACTATTTGTCATGCTATTAAGTTGTGTATATAATAATACTGTCTGTCACATCACGATCCAGGGTTTTCTGTGTGGAACTTGCATGTTCTCCTCATGTCTGCATGGGTTTTGCCTGGGTACTCTGATTTCCGGGAACAGCGAACGCTTCTGGGAAAGATTGGCAGCTTCTATTTCGTTTGCCCTGCGGCCTCACCAGGCTTTTTAAACACACTGATTTACTGCTTTTTCATCTTTGATCTACTGTGATTAGATTCGACTGCACATTTACTCAGTTTGTGCCTTTACCAGCAATAGATTTTTATTTTTTCTTGCTTTCCCTTTAGTGCTGAAATGTTCTATCTCTGATCATTAGCTTCACATTAATTATTGCATACTGTAGATATGCTCAGTTATTTCTGTGGTCATTGATTTCTAAAGTATTTTCATGTTTTTGTTTACAATCAAATCAGTCAACATCCAAAAATAAATAAGAGGGTTATCAGTTAGAGACCCTGAGAAATGGACTTGAGAAAAGGCAGTTGGGGGAAACGTCATGATTTGGTTAACTGTAGCAGGTTGGTAGTTGCTCTAAACTCTGTCAGTGCTGAATAGCCGTCATGATTTTCTTACCTTATTCTTCATATGTTCTTTAAAAGAACCTTTCAAGAGACAAATGTTACTGTCTAAGCTATACAATAAGATCTTATGAAAAATGCAAAAACCATTTAGACAGTTCAGGTCAGACCAGATTTCATTTTTTTTTACCATATTTGGCAGCCAAATGTAGTACTTTCGGAAATCGTTGGTCAGCATGTTGGAAAAGTAAATGTGCTTAAATGTTTCTAATTTCTAAGGTCTTAAAATGGTAATTAAATTGGCATGATTGATTTTATGTAATTAATTTCGGTTCCCTTAATACAATTATGACTAAAATTGTCATTAGTGTTAGATGAAGTATGAAGCCTTTTTAAGTACCACAATTTGGAACACAGTGTAATAGTCTTTTAATATGACTATATTTTATTCATCCTGTCTTTCAGTCATGCTGTCGTTACAGACAGACAGACAGACCAAGGGGACGGACGGACGGACGGACGGACGGACGGACGGACAGACAGACAGACAGATAGATAGATAGATAGATAGATAGACAGACACAGAAGATAGATAGATCAATGGATAGACTGATAGACAGACAGAAAGACAAACTGAAAGACAGACACAGAAGATAATAACAATATTATTGGTGTTTCGTTATATGATATTATAAGTGAATCCTTTATTAGTTCCATAGTGATGAAAATGAACGTTGTTTAAACAGCAATGGGAGAGTAAATTACTCAGTACGAAATTAACTTTAGATTTATTCATATATATATATATATTTTTTTTAACTTTACAAATAAATACAATCATTATAACTGTAGCTGGTTTGCTGTCAAGGTCGTGAATGTAAACGGCGGCGAGGATTTAAAGTTCATCAGTGGAAGATGATGGAGAGGAAATCTAATCTGGTTTCTTCATGGTTTCTCTTCAGCAGCGAGACGTTTTTGAGACGTTCAACCACGGCGCGATGGTGGGGCTGCTGGTGGTCGCCGTGGCGATCGCGATGGTCATGGTGATCAGCCTGTTACTGGTGCGCCGCAAGCCGTACGGAACCATCAGCCACGGCATCGTGGAGGTGAGGAGGAGCGCCTGGTCTTACCCACATGCAGGATTCCTCACGCATCAGCCATGTGCACAACCTCGTTGTGGATCTGAGTTTCGTAAAAAGTGCCCTCTAGTGGCGAGATTCAAGTATCTGTATTTGGGTGGCGAACCGCCATAGAGTTCTGACAGACCATCTTTGCTTGCGTGCTGGGTCATGTGACCTGATCCTCCACGGGGTCACATGACCTAAACCCAGATGAGATAATCCGATGCGATTTGGAGCTCCGAGTGAATGCAGAGCAGATAACAAGTGCTCAGCACTCCTCTGGGAAACATCTCTAGGACTGTTGGAGGCGTGTTGATCGAGCGAACGCCGAGTGCAAAGCTGTCATCAAAGCGCAGATGTGCAAATGTTAATGTTTCTGATGTTTGTCTCGTTCAGGTGGACCCTATGCTGACCCCCGAGGAGCGACAGCTGAACAAGATGCAGAACCACGGCTACGAGAACCCCACCTACAAATTCTTCGAGCAGATGAACTAAAACCGCGTCTGTTTGAAGCGCGAGGTTTCCGTGGCAACGCCCCTCCCCCTCCTCACTTTCTCCCCGACACCGTATACACGTACGTCATCACAAAAAAAACAAAATCACAAAGTACCGAGTGGGGAGGGTAGCGGAGTCGATTTACACCTACAGCAATCACACATCAATCACTACATTCTGTCTCCCTAAACAACGGAAATCCTATTCCGTCACCCGAGGATGATGATGTAACCACGGCAACGAGTGCGTTCTTGCCTTGGTTTCAGTATCAGCGTCTCCACAGATCGTGTCGTGTTTTTGTTTTGTTTTTTATTACTGATTCTGTTTCAATCGATTGGTGTCGAGCTGTGATAGTCGTCGGCGTCCAACATAATTCAGCATGTAAATAAATAAGTAAATAAATCAATATCTGGAAAATCTCAAATCCATAACGACCCAAACCAGTGACCCGCTGCCGTGTAAACTCTCCGCCCCGAAAAAAATTAATACATAAATAAACACATTTTTTAAGTCTATATATATATATATATATATACACACACACACACGTATAAAGCTCGAGTCACTCAATGTAGAAGAAAAGCCATCGTCCACGACACCGTCACACGTCAACCGTTTAGCACCCGAGTCGAATCGTATACGCCGCACCTGATCGATTCGCTCTTTCCTTTTTAATCTTTGCGTTCTTTTTATTTTTGGAAATAAATAATAGAAAATATAATTTATTGTACCGCTTTTTAGAATAACTAAGGGAGTGACTTTGTGTCGAGCGCTACCATCCTGTACCGCATGCTAGATTTGGTGTTATTACGCTGTAATCGTACCTGTGTTGTTCCTGTTTTTAACGCTTTGGTGGTGAAATCTTAAAAAAAAAAAACACATAAAAACGCCTGTATGATAACGAAACACGCGAAACCTCGACGTCTCCCGTCTTTCATTTGTTATCCCGCGCTGTGTGGAATGTCCGATTGGGTTTTTTGTTTGTTTGGTTTTTATTTAAAGATGACTTTGTGCTGCTCAAATGAAAGGAGAAAAAAAAAAGTACAAACGATTTCCTAACATGGCTGAATGAAAACGGACTGTTGTATAAACCAGCACAAGACGACGACACCGTATCTCCACTGAATGTATCGTTAGGTTAGACACCAACCGCGCTTGCCTCGTTATGTTCGCCGTCGACCAACTTTCGTACCTTAGCCGAACGTTTAGCGTAGTTTAGCGTAGAAGCCGAAATGTTCGTACAGACTAAACTTATAACCGGTTATCTAATCAGGTTATGGGCCCCTGCTTGTAAAACCCTACACAGGATGTCCACATGCAGGAGGAAACACAAACAGCCCATCTGGGCATCAAACCCAGGACCTTCTCATTGTTCTGTAATGACCGAATTCCATTTTATCGTCTGGGGTTACCGGCGCTCGATCCTATTCAGGGTCACGGTCTGACACACACTGGCCGATTCCACTAAACACCTGAACAGGTCTGTTGCAGGGTATAGAGACAAACACACACACACACACAAACGGGACACTTTCAGTGTCTCCAATTAACCTGACTGAATGTCTTTGGGCTGTGGGACGAAACCGGAGCACCTGGATGAAACTCAAACAGACACACACTCATAAAGGTGGGGATCAAACCCATGACCTTCTGACTATTCTGTCCATCATCCAATCACCCATCCATTATCAGGGAACAGACACACAGACACGCACACACATCCAATTAACCTGACTGCATGTCTTCGGGCTGTGGGAGGAAACCGGAGTACCTGGAGGAAACCCACTCAGACATAATGAGAACATGCAAAACTTCACTCCAGATCGACTCGCCCCAGGAATCGAACCTGGGAACCCACAATGCCTCTGAACTGTGAGAGGAAACCGGAGCACCCGGAGGAAACCAGAGCACCCGGAGGAAACCCACGATCGAAGCCGGATAGTTTTCTTTATCTTCTACACAAAAATGTGACATTTAAAAGAATAAAAACGTGAAACTTGGCGCTTTATAAACAGTAAATTCATCCGAATAAAGTTTCATTAATTTTTGTTAATCGATTCGATCCAGTTCAATTTAAAACTAAACGTGTGAGTGATGATCGGATGTGTTTTCTTTTATTATTGTTTATTTATTACATTCCCTTAAATAATGATATTAAGGAATGAAGCAGTAAAAAATGATTCTGTCGGAGCGATTTTGTGTGATTTATGAATAAACAACGTCTCTGTAAAGAAACTGATCATAAAAGATTTTTATTCCTTTTTTGCTTTATTAAAAACAATCAGTTTACGGTTCGAGTCTTTTGCTGTAGTTTATTTGAAATATTCTGTAATGAATTATTAATAAACCTCTAGACACGGATCTTGTTGACCTGAATCGCACCGACAACATATTCTCACATAATTCATCTGAACCTTATTTACATACAACGGTGAGATTTTAGTAATAATTATGAGATTTGAATCAGACTCCATTTGTCATGTATTAGAATTATTTAGTCGTAAAGTTTCTCTCGTAAACAAGCCGCCTTCAGTTTAGACAGAACAAATAATTCAGAGAGAATTTAATTCCAGTTTCAGAAGGTTTTGACGATTGTGCTGAAATTTTCTTTCTGTCTTTCTTATGATTGCATGAAACTGTTGGTTTATTTTATTTTCATTGTTATTAATAAATGATGTGGCTTCTTTTTCCTGAAACAAGACCGACGTTTATTACTCTTGTTACTCTGACCTGGTCTGTACAGTCTCATCCCATCATATATATACAGTATATATATACGGAGACTGTAAACAAGTTTTACTGCATCTGGATTCATTTTATACACAAACTGTGAACCTTTACGCTAGAAACTATACAACTAAAAAGTTACCCTGTAAGTTCACAGTAAAACTGTAAATATCTCTTATTTATTATAGTTTAATTTAGAAACGTTTATAGTGGAGCTTTGATCTGAACATTGAAATTCACAGTTAAAGTTTTATTGTAAAGTTTCACAGTTCTAGTGTAAAAGTTGACAGTTCTGAGAAACGGGAGTGAGGCACTGATCTCTATTATCTCTCGTCTCTGGGGAAGCGCAGTGCATCGGCCGGCCAGCAGAGGTCGTAAAGATTAGGAATCTTTGGTCTTCTCTCACTCAGCCTGACATTAGCAGAACTGAGATTCCAACTTGACTGTATTTAATCAGAGCGATGGAAAGTTTGTGGACTGTGGTGGATCTTGGAGAAGCAGTAAGGATGAAGGTGCTTGAACAGGACAGGTTTTAGAGTTTCAGATCCTGGAGGTCAGATGGGATTAATGTTGGCAGAACGCCAGTGTGAGTATGAGAAAAGCTGCATTAATAATAATAATAATAATAATAATACGAGGGGATTTAGGGATCAGTTCCAGGTATTAAATCCTGACAGCGTTATGAAATAGACTGAATTTACTGGTCTGATTAGAACAGTCAGCAAACCGACAATTTAAATACTTTAGTTATGATTAGATATTTATAAGAATCATTTTCTAAGTAATTTAGCCACAGAAACGTTCCTGTATGTGACCGAGGGTGTCGGTTCTTGTATTTGTAATTTATTGGGACACGACGTACGAGAAAGTTAATTTATCGGAAGCAGTTTGGCTGATTGTACTTAACGATAAAACATGAATGAAATTCTAAATGACCCACAAAAGTTGATGTGAAGTTGATTCTGATTTACACCATGAGTCTTATAAAGCAGTTCTGTTCATTCTGAGTCTCTGTTTACCACCAAGTAGTGTCCCTAGGTAGTGTCTCTAAGTAGTGTCTATGTATAGTGTCCCTAAGTAGTATCACTAGAGTGATCTCGAGATTTTGTCCCTTGGTTGTATCCCTGCATAGTTTGCCTAGATATTTCTAGATATTGTTATTGACCCTAGATAGTGTCCCAAGTTAATATCCCAAGATAGTGTCCCTGGATAGTGTCTCTAGATCGTGTCCTTAGATTTTATCCCTAGGTAGTGTTTCTATATAGTGTCCCTATATGTCTTTATATGGTGTCTACATACAGGCCTTAGATAGTGTTCGTAGGTAGTGTCTCAAGTCAGAATACGTAGACAGTGTCCCTAGATAGTGTCCCTAGTGTTTTAAAAGCAAGACTAGCCAGTAATGTGTCCGGGACGCTGACTTGTAAACTTGCAAATGCACTTTTCTCCCAAAAGACCACACGAGGGCGCCCGAGAGAACCTCCACTTTACTCGTTGAATAATTTTAACAAGCTTAAAACTCATTCATTCACCGACACAAGTTCCTCAGTGTGTATTTAACTTGATATTGACACTCACTCCTGAAATACAGCATTATTGTTGCTGAAGTTTTTTATTATTTTAAAGCGGTAAGTTTGCAAACGGGACCAGACGGGGTCAAACTAGTTGACTTCGGGTAACTTTGTTTCGTATATACACACACATCTAAAACACTCTAGTGTGTGTCTGTGGCTAATATGTGACGTTACAGAGAAACGAAAGAAATAAATAAAACTTTCACAACAGTGTAAAGTGGCGTTCTGGGTGTGTGACGCGTTTTCTGTTTTGTAATGACGCTTTTCAAACAGTAGGTGGCAGCAATGTACAGATGTTTCGTTTTTGAACCATGGCGTTCCAAACCTGCTTTACATGAACTGTAAAGTTTATTTTGGTTTAGCAACTAAGTGGGTTTCATACTTTAAATATAATATTTTTATTACCATTATTATTGTTGTTATTATCATAAACAAACCATTATTGATATAATAAAACTAAAAGATACAATATTTAAATACAGTATGTGCGCTATTGTCGTTGATGTTGTTGTAATGCTTTTTTGCCAACAGAGGGAGACAAGGTCCATAAAAATACAAAAAATCTCTTTCTAATTGTTACTGGGGTTTTTGTGGAGCTTTGAAAGAGTTTTATTTTATTATTATTTACACCGATTTATTCATAAATTAAAAAAGTGATAGGAAAGAATATACCAAACTTCTCACAGACACTGTTTGGTGGTGTAGACTAAAAACAGACAAAAGGCACAATTCTGAACTATTCAGCTAATTGTATCAAATTGTCCACCCAGGTGGATTGTGGGATTTTCCACGTCATACTCTTCCACGGATGGCATTATCTTGGTTAGCCACCCTCGCCACACTAAGTGAGTCCAAGATATTGCCGATTCCAAGCCCAGAAAGGCCAATAGAAGAGTTGAGTCAGGAAGGGCATCCGGCTCCATATAAAATCCATGATGTGGCCCCCGATCCGCTGTGAGTATGAAAAATGGCACCATATTACACTCAATGTCTATTAGATCTATTGGCATGTCAATAAGGGTGCTTCATGCCACCCGTGCCATCCTAAAAACCGTGCACCGGTGCCTCCCTCGCCGTGACGTCACAGTCCGAGCCCCGGTTTGTTTGGGGAGGTGCAGCGCGCACTCACGCACGGAGACGCGCTCGGAGCATCACATCTGTGCGCTCGGAGCTCTTCCTCCATCTCTCTCCCGGACTCCAGATCGGGTGTCAGGTTCCCCTCGGACCCTCGTCGGACCCGCGGGCGGCGTGTGAGCTGAAATCCGGGTCGTTTGGATCTTTATTAGGGGTCGTGATGAGGAGCTTCGCGGCGCACCTGGTGTGTGCAGCACTGGCACTGATGGGCACCGTCCTCTCCAAAAAAGGTAGGACAAGGACCCCCAGATAGTCACTTCTCCGGCCGGGTTTAAGAATCTAACAACAGGGGGGTGGAAGGGAACCGGAGTATCCGGTAGAAACCCACGCTGACACATGGAGAACATGCAAACTCTACACAGCCAGACCCGTATTGCTTTATCTTCTTCTTTCTGTAAGGTGACAGTTTGTTCTGGACTGTTTCAGGTCCTTTACAACTGTTAATCAAACTCAAATGCACTAAAAACTAATAACCATGTAATAATAATAATAATAATAATAATAATAATAATAATAATAATCATGGTGGCACATTTGGTAGTTAATTGTTAACTACCAATTACTATCAATTACTTAATGTTTAACTTTATCTAATTGTTAAAGTAATAACTTCAATGGTAGTTAAATAATAACTGTAATAATAGTTAAAGTCATAACTAGTATTAATTAAGTATTAACTTTAACAGTTGTTAAAGTAGTAATTGTAATAACAGTTAAACTAATAAATCTAATATAATAACATTTATTCGTCATTACTGGTTGTAAGAATAAAATCCTCCATTATTCACTCTGATACTGGAACAACAACAACAACAACAACATAAAACATTTTACTGAAGATTCCCAGAGACTTTCGGAGAGTTTCAATCAGCAGACACTTGTTTCTTTTCCCTAAAGAAACCTTCCTATTTATACCCTAATATATAAGATACTGTGTACGGAGGGGCTTTTAAGCTTCTGAGCTCCGAGACTGGAAGGATGTTTGATCGTAGCCACTTCCCATCATCACATAAACACTTTAGATTCGGTTCATGTCATCAGCAGTTCGTCCTGTGAAACTCGCTCGACTGTGGACACTCATCATCCAGAAACTTCTATTTTTCTGCGTATTGTTTCAATGAATGAACTTTCACCCGCCCCGAGAAACACTGTTCATATAAGTGTTAAGATCAGATATGAAATGATCAGATAAAATAAAACACAATATGACACGATCAGATCTGATAAGAAATATTAGACATGATACAACAACTCTAGACAAGTTAAAATAATAATGAGATCATCTCATCTATAAAAAGATCATATAAGAAAGATAAAATGAATAAGATGATTAGACAGACAGACATATAAAAACACACTTTATTAATCCCAGAGGAACATTTGTGAAGATAAGAGAGATAATATATCATAAGATAAACAAGATGATAAGATCAGATTAAGTGGATAATATTGTTAAGATAAGATATGATAATATAAATAATATAATATAAGATATGATAAGATAAATAAGACGATATCCTAATATAATATATATTATATATAAGATATATAAGATAAGATAATATACGATATGATAAGATAGATAAGATAATAAAATGGATAACATAGATAATATATAATAAGAAGATATGATAAGGTAGATAATATATTATAAGATCACATTTTATTGTCCTGGGTTTGAGCCCCCAGTCCAGAAGGATTCTGAACGAGTTTCCTCTAACAGTCCAAAGACTGACAGAGAGAGAGAGAGAGAGAGAGAGAGATTCATACACACACACTTCAGTGTCCTCAAACAACCTTGCTGAATGTTTCTGGACTGTGTGAGGACAGTGTGTGGACAGTATTTACCTCCCCCGCTCCCCCCAGCAACAATCTTTCCACGGCGAGTACGATGGAACATAACAGTCGCTAATGATGGCGCGATTGAACAGAACCAGGTGCATCATGGGGTGCATCACGCACGTCGCTTCTTCCCTACACAAGAGCTCTGATGAGTCCAGATGTTTTATTCATAATGTGAGTTGTTACAGGTGCAAAGCATAACAGTTAGAATGTACAACCTGTGTGTGTGTGTGTGTGTGTGTGTGTGTGTGTGTGTGTGTGTGTGTGTGTGTGTGTGTGTGTGTGTGTGTG
>JAOUQU010421426.1:0-10741 GCA_028566735.1 Ammoglanis amapaensis
TAGGGATTGGGGTTAGGTTTAGGCTTGAGATTAGGTTTAGGCTTGAGGTTAAGGTTAGGATTGGGGTTAGGGTTAGGGTTAGGTTAGGGTTAATATTAAATTATTTTTGAAAATTGGCGGAAAGTTATCCTTTTATGGCTCGGGCACACTGGTAAGGTGGAGAAGAAAGAGGGGGGGGGGAGGAAATAAATTAATAGATAGAACAAATGTCAAAGAAATGAAGAGTTTGGAGATGACCTGATCTGGTAAGTATGTCCTATTGGTAAGTATTAAAAAAGTTATATGTCAGGAGAATGGCAGGGTTAGGGGTTAGGTTTTAGGGTTGGGGTCAGGGGTTGGTGTTAGGTTTTGGGGTTGGGGTCAGGTTTTGGAGTTGGGGTTAGGTTTAAGGTTTGGGATCAGCGGTAGGGCTTAGGTTAGGGGTTTGAGGTTAGGTTTCGGGGTTGGGGTTAGGTTTTAGAATTGGGGTTAGGTTTAAGGGTAGGGATGAGGAGTAGGGCTAGATTTTAAGGTTGGGGTTAGGTTTTAGAGTTGGGGTTAGGTTTAAGGGTAGGGATGAGGAGTAGGGCTAGATTTTAAGGTTGGGGTTAGATTAGGGGTTTGAGGTTAGGTTTCGGGGTTGGGGTTAGGTTTAAGGGTATGGATCAGGAGTAGGGCTAGATTTTAAGGTTGGGGTTAGGTTTTGGGGTTGGGGTCAGGGGTTTGGGTTAGGTTAAGGTTTAAGGTTAGGTTTCGGGGTTGGGATTAGGTTTTAGAGTTGAAGTTAGGTTTAAGGGTAGGGATCAGGAGTAGGACTAGATTTTAAGGTTAGGGTTAGGTTTTAGGGTTGGGGTCAGGGGTTTAGGTTAGGTTAGAGGATTGATGTTAGGTTTCGGGGTTGGGGTTAGGTTTTAGAGTTGGGGTTAGGTTTAAGGGTAGGGATCAGGAGTAGGGCTAGATTTTAAGGTTGGGGTTAGGTTTTAGGGTTGGGGTCAGGGTTTGGGGTTCAATTTAAGGATTGGGGTTAGGTTTTTAGGTTTGGGGTCAGGGTTTGGGGTTAGGGTTAGGGTTGTTAAAGGTAAGTATGAATACATTATTAATAAATTACAGGTAAGTATAAATAATTTGTTCAAAGTCATGCTGGAGGAGTGGTAGGGCGGTGACAATCCGGCTCCATCGACTAAGTGCTGAAATATAAAACAATACTCAAAGTCAAAATAATAGTTGAATTACCACAAATCAAACAAAAATCAATTGTCTTGGAGTTGATCATGCCCGCCCTCCATTCACACCATCTTAATCTGTAGTGAAAAAAGTTTCAAATAAAGAGTTTTTGAATATACTATGTGGACAGGAGATAATGGTAAGGAGGAATCCAGGTGGAGTTTGAAGAGTCATGGAAGTTGTGTATGGTAAGTCTGAATTATTTCTGAAGTTCACACAGAGATATTTAGACTGAGAGGAGGTGTCGTTGTCAGCTCTGAGGACTAAGTGCTTTAATATTTAAGTGCTCAAAGTGAAAAGAAGAAAATGTGAAAATCACAGCAAAAAATGGTTCAAAATTGTCCCCGAGTTGACGACGGTTACCTCCTATTGTCCCAATCCCCATCCTGTGTAAATGTTCAGAATATTGTGTTATTGGGAACTAAAAAATGAGCTTTTTATTTTGAATTAAAACCCAATGGAAAGAGTGTCTGTAATACCCTAATCCAGTGAGCCTCCCTCCTCCTTCTCTGTAGGACTGACCAGTGGTTACAACTCTCCAGACCTGTTATTTTAAGATGGCATGGATCTACTTCCTTAAAGTGCTGTACCAGGTGAGTATTGGTTTTGTGATTACGAATATTGTATAGATGTTGCTTTAAGCGAACTTGGATTGAATGTTTAGTTTCTCCAATGTATTTTCTATTGCAATGTGTGCAAGTAATCATGTATACTAGATTATGTGTCTTTGGTGTAATGTGACGGTCAATTAAAATGTCCTGTCCCCCTACTGTAATGACAGACATTCGGTGCCAATGATTAGATAAGCTTAGGGAGATCCGTGGTATACCCGTGTCAAGTTTGGATCGTACCAGTAAGTCTTTTAAACTCTTATTTTTTTTATATGCTGAAATTACTTTGTACTTTTGTAACGGTAAGACCTGATGTTGTACTGTCTGAAATGATGCTTTAATTTTTGTATTAACTGTTTTGGAGAGTTCTGAATATGTAGTGATTAATGGAATAATTTCCTTAGCATCCGGTTTTGTTATACCTGTCGGGGTGTGTAGATTACGTAGTGTCTGGGATTTAATTGAACGTAGAAAGCGTTTTGAATAGCCGCGAGAACGCAGTGCCTTAAACAATACATTCGTCGCTTCTTCAAAATGTTCTGTTAAAGTACAGATTTTATAGAAACGTATTATTTGTGACTTGATTATACCGCCAAAGGTGTGTTTAGGGTGATAACTGAGTTTGTGTAATAAATTGTGTGTGTCTGTAGGCTTGAAGAAGACTTTGGTAAGTAATCTTTTTTGTTCTCCTTCTGCTGGTGTAAAGAAAACAGTGGTATCCAGAAAGTTAATGCAATCTTTATCAGAAGTTGCCTTGATGCGAATGTGTTGATGATGTGCATTAGCTAAGTTTAAGAACTGCTGAAAGGAGTTTTGGTCATGTTGCCAGATCCCAAAGATATCATCCAGGTACCGGAAATACACAATGGGCAAATGTGAACATTTGAGAAATAATGTATCCTCCCAGTCCGCCATGTAAATGTTAGCATAGGCCGGTGCAAATTTCTTACCCATTGCTGTTCCGTGTACCTGGAGATAAACCTGGGAATCAAAAACAAAGTCATTTCTGGTTAGATTGATGTCTAATAATTCTAATATGGCTTGGTCTGGGCGAGTGGACTCAGGGTATCTTTCGAACCACTTTCTGACTGCCTGTAGGCCCAATTTTGTATTTATGTTTGTGTATAGGCTCTCCACGTCGATGGTAAACAGGAATGCATTACTCGGAAAGGTTCTGCCACTAACTTTCTCCACAAAGTCGTAAGTATCCCTCAGATAACTTTTGTGCTTTTGAGAGACGGGGTTTAGAAAATGATCCACGTATTCAGCAACACGATAAGTTTCGCTACTACAGTCCGAGACTATTGGTCGGCCCTGAGGGATCTCTGAGGGTATTGTCCAAGTTCCTGGTTCTTTATGGATCTTGGGTAACAGGTAGAAGTGACGCATCCTGATTGATTCCGGTCCTATTAGATAGTTGTATTGTTTATGTGTGATATAGTGTCTATTTTTTAGATCCTGTAAAATTGTGTTTATCATGGTTTGGGTTTGAGCCTGTATGGAGTGATTCAATGGCATGTAATGTTCCTTGTTGTTTAGTTGTCGTTTAGCTTCAAACAAATACTGTTGTTTGTCTAAGATGACTATACTTGAGCCCTTGTCAGCCGGTTTAATGACAATGTCTTTGTTGTGTACTAACTCCCTCAGGGCTGTACGCTCCTGGGTACTAAGGTTATCCTGTGTTTGGAAAGAAGGTGATTGGATCCTCGGTAACAGGTTTGTATTAGATTTGACTAGTTTTTGAATTGATGTATTTATAGTTTCAGATGGTGGTTCCCATTTTGATTTTTCTATAAAGGGGGTGATTGGTTTGTGGTATTTATCATATTGAAAAAAGTCTAATATTTTAAGTTTTCTATTAAAGTTGTGAATGTCCCCTCTGAGTTCTCCTAGGTCATTTTTACATGGTTTTGGGATGAAAGTAAGACCCCTATTGAGTAATTGTGTTTGAAAGTTTGTGAGAATGAATGTTTTGGAAAGATTAATAATGCTATTAGAATTTTCGGATGGGTGTGTCAAATACTTTTGTTTGTTTAAAAGTTTAACTGGTCTAACCAATATGTGAGGATCTGTAGAGCTGTGTTCGTCGTCCAATGAGCCGGATCCCTAGTATCAACCTTAAATCTTAAAGGGGTAAGTTCTTGCAGTGGGTTACCATAATTCCAGATAAACTCGTTTAACTTTTTGAGGTTTTTTTGTTGTGGTTCCTGTAAAAAATCAGAAAAATGAATTAATGGTGTGTAGATGGTGGCATTGGGGAAGGCTACTTCTGCCACTCTCCACAATTCCTGTAGTTGTTTTTTGGCGGTTTTTTCAAACTGCTGGTCCCTATTGTTAAAACCAACCGACAGGATTACCTTCTGCGTGTTGGGATTCGGGGTCAGCTTCTGCAGAATCTTCGCCATGTGCCAAAAATTGGCACCCGGAAAACTGTCAATTTGCAAATTTGGATGGTCAAAATGGGGTATCCGCGCTAGATTGGAATCCCCTATAAGGACTATGGGTTTATTGACTATTAAGTTCCATTCTGTGATTTTTTTATTTGTATGAGCATGTTTTGTAGGTGTCTGAAGTGTGGCTTGGTTCTTATATATAGGTCTGCTATGTTGGTTTAGAATGTTATGTGGTGTGTTTGTGATATTGAGTGGGCTCAAGGAGAATCTAGACGTAGATAGAGAGGACTCAGAGTGGGCCTTTCGAATAGAACATTGTTCCTTGCTTGGCCTTATCGTCATTTCCTCCTCTTTGTCATTCCCCAAGCCCCCCAACGTGTTCTGTTGTGATGTGTCTGGGGAAAGTGAAGTTAAATCATTAAATGAGGCTGGTAAGACAACATTACTGTATGTTCTTCTAGATGTAAATTTACCGGTGTGAGAATTTGAGTTGGTCCCAATTTTTGCCTTAGGCTGGCTGTAGATTTCTGCTTGGATGCTGATGGTTCTGTCGAGGCTGACCCCATCATTGTCTCCTTCTAATGCCGTTGTAGTTGAGGCTGAGACCTGTGGACAGACTACAGTAGGTGGTAAGTTACTAGTTTGTAAAGTTGTTTCAATTTTTTTATTTCTATTATTGTTGTCTGTACTAGTATTAATATATTCTGACCTTGTTCTCAAGTTAACTTTAGTGTTGTGTATTGTTTCCTCTTGGAGTTTATGTTTAAACCTGTTTCTTGCCCATTTTACCGCAATGTCCCAGTCTGCTGGTGAAAAGGGTCCCAGACCTTGATACAAGTTTGCCAACACTTCTTTGTAATGTTGTGAAAGTATCTGCATGTTACCCATCATCCAGTTTTGTGTGTTTTCCCTGACTTTACCCAGTGTAGTCTGACTAGGGCACGAGGGTTTAATGAAATGTGTGAGTTTGTTTGCATGTTTTAGCATACCTTTAGGGAATGAACCTGTTGTGAGAGCTGAGTCTACTATTTGACTGTGGTGTGTGGCCTGTATTATTTTAAAATATAATTTTCGAGCGTGTTTGTCTATTTCCATTCGATCTAAAATTGACTTGTGTGTCTCCTGAACTGCATCATGTTCTATAACTTCAGATGTCTCTAAAACTGAAAACCTGTTGCTTAAGGAAATCATAATTATTAAAAGAACCAAAACAAACAAACGGAATATAATAAGAGGATCGGATTAGAATGGTACTATACCAGTTCTTGGTTGATTGTCCAACTGGGAGTGGGCTGCTGAGGAAGTCCTTGATTTGGATATTTGAAACAGGTCCTCAGATTAAAAGCCCGATAAAAGCCAAGAGGAAGAAAAAGAAAAAGTCCTTGCTCCGAATAAAATCAAGGATAAAAAAAGTGAGTACTCACATAAAAAGGGGGGAATAATAAAAAAAATTTAAACATTTTTATTGGTTAAAAAAGGCGGGTGGGGAAGAGTCCTTTTCCTCCGTTTGGTGGCCCTGTGAGGGCGGTGAGTTGGAGAGATTGTGATCCTTTACTCCATTCTTCTCATGAAGTTTCTTTAAAAAAGGTCTTTTATATTAAAGTTGAAAACAAATTTCCAAAAGCAAACAGAATAGTCAATTGTTGAGTTTACAATCCTCTTCCTAACGTTTCGCAATCTTGTTGCTTCTTCAGAGGAAGGTGTGTTCTCCACTCCTGTAGGAAAGGGTTTGTATACCTGTTTGGGGTGGAGTTTCTAATTAAGATTCAAAATGAGCATGATGCAGTTCATTGGTTGGAGTTCAGCTTCCTGTTCCAAAGATTTGGACCGCCTTCTCAAAGGGGATTCTGGGAAATGTAGTTACATGAACAGTCAGTTACCCATATTCAGATGCTCTTGTTTGGAAACCGCTGATGGCAGGAAGCAGAACTCCTTTTCCAAGATAAGAGTCACAAGTCAAAAAAGTATCAAAATAGTAATTCACTAATAAAAAGAACAGTGTTTAGATCTGAAGGTAAATAAATCTATGTTCAAATTTGTGTAATAATAATAATAATAATAATAATAATAATAATAATAATAATAATAATAATAAAAAAAAGGGGGGGGGGAAGGGGAAGGAAAGGGGAAAAAAATAAATAAATAAAGATTGTGAACATACCAGTGGCACTGGCTAGGTTAGGTTAGGGTTAAAAGTAAATTATATTTTAAAGTAAATGGAAAGTTATCCCTTTTTGGCTCGGGCACACTGGTAAGAAAGGGAATGGAGAGGGGAGAGAGAAGAAATAAAAAAATATATGTATATTAAAAATAACATAAAACCCATTTTTATTATTTTTTATTGAGGGGGAACTGAGGAGATTGGAGATGAATTGATTTTGTAAGTATGTGTTATGGGTAAGTATTGAAACAATTTATAGTATGTTGGGAGAGTGGCAGGGTTATGGGTTAAGTTTTAGGTTTGGGATTGGGGTTAGGTTTTAGGGTTAAGGTTAGGGTATGAGTGTTAGGTTGGGGTTTTAAGGCTTGGGTTAAGGTTTTGGGGTTAGATTTAGGGCTGAGGTTAGGGTATGAGTGTTAGGTTGGCGTTTTAAGGCTTGAAGTAAGGTTAGGGTTAGTGGTTAGATTTAGGGTTGAGGTTAGGTTTTAGGGTTAAGGTTAGGGTATGAGTGTTAGGTTTGGGTTTTAAGGCTTGGGTTAAGGTTAGGGTTAAGGTTTTGGGGTTAGATTTAGGGTTGTGGTTAGGTTTCGGGTTGAGGTTAGGGTATGAGTGTTAGGTTGGGGTTTTAAGGCTTGAGGTAAGGTTAGGGGTTAGATTTAGGGTTGAGGTTAGGTTTGGGGTTGAGGTTAAGGTTTAGGTTAGGTTTTGGGATAGGGGTTAGGTTAGGGTTTAGGGATTTGGGTTAGGGTTGGGGTTGGGGTTAGGATTAGTGGTTGTAGTAGTTGCCGGTAGGTGTGAATACATTAGTATATTACAGGTAAGTGTGAAGGATTTGTTTAGAGTTCTGTTGAAGGAGTGGCAGGGCGGCGGCAATTCAGCTCCATAGATATAGTGCAAACATATATAAAGATGCTTTTAAGTTAAAGTCGGGGTGAAGTTACCACCAATGGTACAAGTCAGTTATCTTGGAGCTGGTCATGGCCACTGTCCATTCACCCCCTCTTAATCTGTAGTGAAGAAAGTTTCAGAGAAAAGAAGCCTGAATTTACTATGTAGAGGAGAAGTAATGGTAAGAGTGAAGAATCAGGATAAAGCTTAAGGAACATGGACATTATGCAGATGGTAAGTATGAATGGTAAGTATGGATAGTAAGTGTGGATGGTAAGTATGGATGGTAAGTATGGATAGTAAGTGTGGATGGTAAGTATGGATGGTAAGTATGGAAATCTAATAATTAAAACAATTTACATAGGGATATTAAGACTGATAGGAGATATATTTGTCAGCTCTAAGGATTAAGTGCTATCGTGTTTAAGTGCTCAAAGTGAAAAGAAAAGGACCAAATAGAAAAAAAGAGGAAAAAAAGGGTTAATCTTGTGAAAATCACAGCAAAAAAAACAAAAACAAAACAAAATCCAAAATTGTCCTCGAGTGACTATTATTATCTCCTACTGTTCCAATTCCCATCCTACCAAAGTATACTGTAAGTTATGTATTCTAAACAAGATGGAATTCATTTTGAGTTAAAACCTAATGGAAAGTGTCTGCTATGTCCTAATCCAGTAAACCTATTACCTCTTTCACTGAATGATCGACCTGCGGCTTACCCTCTCCAGGCGTGTTATTTTAAGATGGTATGTATCTATTTGTACAAAGTGTTGGACCAGGTGAGTATCAGTATTGTAATTACAGATGGTGTAGAAGTGTTGTTTTAATAGTGTTTTTTGAATTTTCAGGTGGCTGTACTAAACAATTGTGTTTGTTTAGAAATTTAACTGGTCCAACCAATATGTGAGAATCTGGAGAGCTGTGTTTTCCGTCCAATGCACAGGATCCTTGGTGTCCACCTTAAACCTTAAAGGAGTAAGTTCCTGTAATGGGTTACCACAGTTCCAGATAAAGTTATTTAATCTTTTGAGATTTTGTTGTTGTGACTTCTGTAAAAGATCAGAAAAATGTATTAAAGGTGTGTAAATGGTAGCATTGGGAAAAACTGCTTTTGACACTCTCCACAACTCTTGCAGCTGCTTCTTGGCGGTACCGTCAAACTGTTGGTCCCTATTGTTAATACCGACAGACAGTATTACTTTCTGGGTGTTGGGGTTCGGAGTCAGCTTCTGCAGAACCTTAGCTATGTGCCAAAAATTGGCACCTGGAAAACTGTCTATCTGCAAATTTGGATGGTCAAAATGGGGTATCCGTGCGAGATTGGAATCCCCTATAAGGACTATGGGTTTGTCAACTACCACATTCCATTCTGTGATTTTTCTATTTGTTTGAGGGTGTTTTGTGGGTGTCTGAAGTGTGGTTTGCTTCTTATACAAGGGTTTGATATGTTGATGTGGAGGGCTATGTGATGTGTTAGTGATATTGATTGGGCTTAAGGAGAATCTTGACGTAGAGAGAGAGGATTCAGAGCGGGCCTTTCGAATAGAACATTGTTCCTTGCTTGGCCTTATCGTCATTTCCTTCTCTTTGTCATTCTCCAAGCCCCCAACCATATTCTGTTGTATTATTTCTGAGGAAAGTAAAGTTATATCATTAAATGATGAGGCTGGTAAGATAACATTACTGTATATTGTTCTAGATTTAAATTTACCAGTGTGTGAATTTGAATGGTTTCCAATTTTCGCCTTAGGTTTGCTGTAAGTTCCAGTTTGTATGCTGTTGGTTCTGTCGAGGCTGACCCCATCATTATCTCCTTCCAATGTCGATGTAGTTAGGGCCGAGACCTGTGGACAGACTACAGTAGAAGGTGGGTTACTGGTTTGTATAGTTGTTTCAATATTTTTATCATTGTTACTGTTCTTTATGTATGTAGATTCTGCTCTTGATCTCAGATTATCTCGAGTGATGTGTATTGTTTCCTCCCGGAGTTTATGCTTAAACCTGTTTCTTGCCCATTTTACCGCAATGTCCCAGTCTGCTGGTGAAAAGGGTCCCAGGCCTTGATACAAGTTTGCCAACACTTCTATGTAATGTTGTGAAAGTATCTGCATATTGACCATTATCCAGTTTTGTGTGTTTTCCCTGACTTTACCCAGTGTAGTCTGACTAGGGCACGAGGGTTTAATGAAATGTGTGAGTTTGTTTGCATGTTTTAGCATACCTTTAGGAAATGAACCTGTTGTAAGAGCTGAGTCTACTATTTGGCTGTGGTGTGTGGCCTGGATTAATTTAAAATATAATTTTCGAAAGTGTTTGTCTATTTCCATTTGCTCTAAAATTGACTTGTGTGTTTCCTGAACTGCATCATGTTCTATACCTTCAGTAGTCTCTAATATTGAAAACCTGTTACTTAAGGAAATCATAATTATTAAAAAAACCAAAACAACCAAAAAGATTTAAAAAAAAAAAAAAAAAAAAAGGTTGGGGCGAAAGACCCAAAAAATGTGTCTAATAAGAGGATCAAATTAGAATGGTACTGTACCAGTTGTTGCTCGATTGTCCAACTGTGAGGGGGCTGTTGAAGTCTTTGATTTGGATATTTGAAACAGGTCCTCAGATTAAAAGCATGATTAAAGCCAAGTTGAAGAAAAAGTCCTTGCTCCAAATAAAATCAAGGATAAAAAAGTGAGTACTCACATAAAAAGAGAGGGGAATAATAAAAAATTGAAATTTTACTGGTTAAAAAAAGAGTGGACGAGTCCTTTTCCTCCGTTTGGTGGCCCTGTGAGGGCTGTGAACTGAAAAGATTGTGATCCTCTACTCCATTATTCTCATGAGGTTTCTTTAAAAAATTCTTTTATTTAAGGTTAAAAACAAATTTCCAAAAGCAAACAGAATAATCAATTGTTGAGTTTACAGTCCTCTTCCTAACGTTTCGCAAGCTTGTTGCTTCATCAGAGGAAGGTGTGGTTTCCACTCCTGTAGGAAAGGGTTTATATACCTGTTTGGGGTGGAGTTTCTAATTAAGATTTAAAATGAGCATGATGCAGTTCATTGGTTGAAGTTCAGCTTCCTGTTCCAAAGATTTGGACCGCCTTCTCAAAGGGGATTCTGGGAAATGTAGTTACATGAACAGTCAGTTACCCATATTCAGATGCTCTTGTTTGGAAACCGCTGATGGCAGGAAGCAGAACTCCTTTTCCAAGATAAGAGTCACAAGTCAAAAAAGTATCAAAATAGTAATTCACTAATAAAAAGAACAGTGTTTAGATCTGAAGGTAAATAAATCTATGTTCAAATTTGTGTAATAATAATAATAATAATAATAATAATAATAATAATAATAATAATAATAATAAAAAAAAGGGGGGGGGGAAGGGGAAGGAAAGGGGAAAAAAATAAATAAATAAAGATTGTGAACATACCAGTGGCACTGGCTAGGTTAGGTTAGGGTTAAAAGTAAATTATATTTTAAAGTAAATGGA